>PVKS010048320.1:0-12472 GCA_004027875.1 Aplodontia rufa | reverse complement strand
GCAGTTCACCATCCATCTGAGTTTTGTTAGCAGGGTCTCACTCTGGAATTATGTGATCTCAAGTAGAGAACTGGATGTCTTGTTTAGACTCTTAGCTGGCCTTTGCCTGCCTCCCTGGGGATCTGAAACTCAGGAGTCTTAAGGCTTTTATGTAAGGGGTTTGATATGCTTTCAATGCTCCCTCTGCTGTTTGCACTCCAGGTCCTTCCATGTTTTTTGAGCTCAGAATGAGGTCTCTTAGTTACCACAGAGCCTTCTGGCTGGGGATGGGGGTGGACAGGGCTGAGCAAGCCTCTCCTATACTCCACAAACCCAAATCCCCCTGAGCTAAGTGAAGACTGGGCCTGTCCCTCACCTCCTCTTCCAGGTTCAGCCTCTGAACTTTGGCTGGCTCCTGGTGCAATTGTGGAATAGCCTGCTTTGAACTGCTAACTCACTCTGCAGTTCAAAAAGATTCCCAATTTTTCCTTTTGCAGGCATCTTAGAGACACCGTTCTCCCCTTATGCAGTGGAGGTTCAGTAGGGGTGACTCTAGTTGAGCCCAATGCATGAGTTCCTTATACAACTGTTTTCCTTGGCAGATCAGATTGCATGTTATGGTTCAGCTCTTCCCCTACTCCTTTGCTGATTGGGAGCATGGTGGTCACAGTTGCAGCTGCCTCTTTTCTGCTTGCTGCACCCAAATCTCTGATTCTCCAAAAATCTCCCCTAACTAGCACCGTGTTCTGGTGATGATTTTCCTCTAAATGTACCTCGCAGCAATGGAGCTGACCTGGTGTTTTTTCGTCTGGTCATGGAGCCAAAGGAGAAGCAGCCTTTTTGAAGCTTATAATCTTGGAATTCCCCCAGATATGAAGTTCTAATCCTTAGGACATCAGAATGTGATCTGATTTGGAAATAGGGAATTGCAGATATAGTTAATGATGATGTTGCTTTTATGATTATCAGGAAATCAAGATTTTTTTTTAAGAGAGCAGGACAGTGAGAGAGAATCAATTTTTTAATTTAGTTTTTCATGTGACTTTTATTGCTCCAAAACTTTGTTGCATACGTGGTGCTGGGGTTCAAACCTGCATACTTGTGCAAGCCAAGCAAGTACCGTAACTGCTGAGCCACTGCTCCAGCCCCAGGAAATCAAGTTTTTAAAAAATTTTAAAAACAAAAAATTTGAAGTATAATGAAATAATCTTAGAGTAGTATGGGCCCCTAATCCAATATGACTGATTCCCTTATAAGAATATGACTATGAAAATACATACACACTGGGAGAACAACATATGAAGATGAACGTAGAGATTGGGGTTATTTAACCACAAGACACAAAGTGCCAAGGATCATCAGAAATTCACCAGAAACCAAGGTAAGGCAGGGAAAGATTCTTTTACATGTTTTGGAGGGAACATGGCCCTATTCACAACTTGATTTTAGACCTTTGGTTTTCAGCACCAAGAGATGATTGATTTTTGTTGTTTAAGCCACCCAGTTTGTGTGGTGCTTTGTTGCAGGAGCTCTAGCAAATGAATACACCTGGCTTGCAAATGTTTTAGTGTCCCAGGGCCCAGTTCTTGGGCCGTTTCTGTCCTCCAGATACGCTTGCTTTCCAAGCTAACTCTTACAGTCCCAGGACATAAAATACTGTTTCTCTGCCAGTGTTTTCCAAATTGATGATTCCCATCTTGACTTCTCCAGCTGCAGAATTGTCTCTTTCTGCCTGTTCAATACTACTACCTTACTGTTCAACTTGACCTGTCTAGAACAGATTTTTTTTTTTGTACTGGTGATTGAACCCAGGGGTGCTTTACCACTGCCCTTTTTATTTTTCATTTTGAGACAGAGTCTACGTTACTGATTGAGTGTCTCCCTAAGTTGCTGAGGTTGGTCTCGAACTTGAAATCCTCCTGCCTCAGTCTTCTGAGTTGCTGGGATTTTAGGAATGAGCTACTATGCCTGCTGTCTAGAGCAATCATTCATTCCAGTGATCCACTCCTATTTATTTTTTCCCCAAGTTAGTGATTGCACAGTTTAGTAGACCAAAAAACCTAGGAATTATCTTTGATACTTTCTTGATAGTTGTGATACCCCACAACTATCAGGAAATTCTATGGCTCTGACTATAAGTTATCCTGAATCTGATCATTTTGCCTTTCTATTTCTGCTACTGGAAATTACCATCCTCTCTCTCTGGAATGGTTACTGAGGCCTTGTAGCTAGTCTTCCTATTTCCACTCTTGACACTTTGTGGTCTCTTTGTGCACGGTGACCAGCTAATCTTTTCAAAGTGTAAAAACTCTCTAAGGGCTTCCTGTGATATCAAAAAGGAGACCCTGAGAGAAGGACTGAAATGCAAATGCTTTATTTTGGAGGGATCCCAGGAAACTTTTGGGGCAGTAGAGAAATGAGATGGGGAGGTCAGCAGCCACTAAGAGTATGTTATCAGGTTTCCAAAACATTTTGCTTGGGGGAGTTCTCATCGAGCCCACAAATGTGTTTGTTTTGGCTCAGTTCATGCATAAAAGTTGAGGAATTTCATTTGTAAATACCATCTTTCTGGTTTCTCTGGAAGTATTAGAAGTGTGTACAGCCCCAATCTGCATCCCCACATAAGAACAACTGGATGGATTTGACCAGAACTCAGCAGCAGCTCACCCTTTCCTATGAACTTTTCCCCGACCTGTTTCATGCATTTAGACTTCTTACGTGGCCTGCATGAGCATTTGATTTTGTGATCCTTGACTTGTTTGCTTGACTCCTTTGTTTTCCTTTTTTTAGTTTTCTCACTTTTTATTTTATTTTCTAATTAACTGATCTATGACTTCAGTTATTCTCTTGACAGTGCCCCTAGCTGGATTATTCTTTTTGTCTTTAAGGTCAATCTGGCAAACTCCAAACCTTGGTTCCAAACAATTGACCTTCTTCTCTATTTTAAAACAAAAAAATGCCACCAAATTTATATTTTTCATCTGTTTGGGACTTCAGTGTTGCCTGATAAACTACCTATATTTACCAAGGCAGTTTCTCTCACATTTTCCTCAGTGGCCCTTTCAGTCTGTTTTGCTTTCTTCAACCTCTTACTTATCACCCACTTTCCTCTGGATCAACTGATGATCTTGCTGGCCTGGGATACTAAGCAAAGGCAAACGAAAGTCGTCCACTGAGATGTCCTTCAACTTGCCATTATTATTAATGTATGTGTGTGTGTATAGACATATCTGTACCTGCCCCTAAGATTTCCTTTCTTCTTTCTTGTTAAAATAGATGTTTCTATTTTTAAAACTACACTCTATTCTTATGCTCGAATCCATTGTCTCTCCTTATCAGAGGCCTTATTCTCTCCATTATCCCCTTGTTTCCTGTATGTAAGCATACTGCAGTTAAACACAACATTTCTATATTGTTAAGTTAATATCATTTTAGAAAATGTACAACCCTCTGCCATGTATCCTGGCTACTTTATTTTTTTTCTCTTACACTTATATTACCCATTTACTTTTCAACCAACTGACTGTTGACTGTCTGACTGTTCTCACTCAGGATTCTATCAAAGCCCACTTCTCTCTTGTTAAATTTAATGGATGTTTTCTGATCTTTCCACTGACTAGCTTTTTAAATGTTCTCCTCCCCCAGCTTCCTCCTGGTTTTCTTCCCACTTTGCTAGTCCTTGCCTTTCTTCTCCCTGCCTGTGAGTATCCTCTTCCTCATTCTGTCTTTAGGTATTAGTTTTCTTCTATGTTCTATTTTCAGCATTTTTTTTATTCTCTCAATCTATGCATTTTTTTTTTACAGGCAGTTCCTCAATTCCACATACTTTCTCAGATTTATTTATCACATACAGGCTGATTGATGACTTCACATCTCTCCATATCTTGTTGCGAGACTACTTTTCTTTTGGATAATGCAAGAGTTTGTTTTTTTTTTTTTTTGTACTGGGGATTGAATCCAGGGGTTCTTTACCACTGAGCTACATCTCCAGTCCTTTAAAAACTGTTTTAATTATTGAGGCAGGGTCTTCACTAAGTTGTTGAGGCTGACCTGGAACTTATGATTCTCCTGCTTTGGCCTCCTGAGTTGCTGGGGTAATAGGAATGCACCACTGTGCTCAGTAGCACATGCAAGTATTTATTGGACACCAGTTGAGGCACAACAAATGCAACATGTCCAAACTACTCATTATTATTCCCTTGCATCTTTTCTTTTTCACTGAATGGTACCATTACCTCCCTAGTTTCCCAAACTAGGAACCTCAGCATTATTCTTAGACCTGGTACTTTTTTTACCCTCCTTCCATTACTGCATATAATCTTGTGGTTCTTAGAATATGTAAGGTCTTTGAACACACTGTTTCCTTGCCCGAACATTCCCTTGATTAATCCTTATTTCTACAAGGAGATAGTGTAGTGTGATGGACAGGAAGGTTGCCTCTGAGGTAAAAATGTCTGGGGTTTAGATTGAATTTTGGCAGCTTCTAAGTGACTTTAACTATAAAGTGTTCGTCTCTCCCCCACAAAACATAGGGCCTACATTCTATTAAATGCCTCTGTATTATGTTCTTAATAAGCCTTTATTTATTGCCATTGTTGTTATATTTATGACTTTGTATTACAGTTTGTTTCTTTTCCTCTCTTATTACAGAGATAATAATAGTAATAAAACTCTGTAAATTCCTGGGATCAGAAACTAAATTCTACATCATTATATCACTAATGTATAACCCAGGGACTGGTATATTAATTTATTAATCTACAAATATTTATTGAGAACCCTTATCTTCATGGACCAAGATACTAGGTTTACAACAGTGAACAAAGGAGACCAGCTTGTTGCCCTCCTTGGGTTTACCTTAATAGAGTAATTAAGCAACAAAAAGAAATAAATGAATCAATTTAGATTGTGCTACATATTGGAGAGGAAGTGATAGAGTCAAGAAGAAATGCTCTAGGCAGCAGGAAACTCAAGTACAAAGAATCTGAATTGGGAAGGTATTTGCAAAGGGTACTGATTGAATTAGTAAATGAAGGTAGGAAAACTAAGCAGCAGTGAAATAACCTGTCTACCATGATTGAAGAGTAACGGAACCTATATTCTCTGAGTCCAGTATGGCACTCTTTCTACTGAATCATATTACTGTAACATTTAGAAAAAAAAAATCTTAACAAGATCAGGTACCATTATAAAGTGAAATGCAAAACTCATTAGTGTGCAAATTTTTATGAAGAAAAGTGTCTGAAGAGAAAGTCAATGTAAATAATAAGGAAGTATATAAGATGCTATTCTTTAATTCTGATTTTGGTTCAAGTGTACAATGGAGTGTGAGAGAATTTGAAATAAAACAGGAAGAGTTTATTAAGCATTTATTCCTTCCCCACAGAGTAGCAGGACCTGTGATGACTAGGACATGATTCATAATATTGAGGTTTACATTCTTCATGGGAGAGATTCTCCAAATGGGTTGAGAATTTTAAGTTGATAACTCTAATTTAATTGATATAATTTTACATTAAATCTGTAGTGTGTTATTCATAATCATTTGGTCTAGTGCAAGTGTTAAACAGATTGTCAATCTTGAGTAATAGGAGGTGATACAAAAGAAAACTGGAGTTTTTGGTTCTTGTGAAAAGTTAATTTTTATTTTGTAAACAGTTGTCCTTTTAATTTATCAAGTGTTTACACTTTACTATCTTTTTTTTTTGCATTTATCAGCTAATTGATATAGGAGAGAGTATAGCTGTTCCGGATGAATTTACTGAACAAGAAAAGCAGTCTGGAGTTTGGTGGAAGAGTTTGGTGGCAGCAGGAATAGCTAGTGCGGTGGCACGGACATGCACAGCACCTTTTGACCGCTTGAAAGTCATGATGCAGGTAGATTGCATGCTTTACCTAGCCCAGAGGAATTAAAGTAACTGGAATAATCCTTGATCATTTTCATAAGAAATATCTTAAATCTTTTGGCAAATTCCATACTATTTCTTGTTAAGGTTTTATGCTTTATTTGACAATAAAAATTATCTTATTTTTAATATTAGATTTTTCTTGATGATGCTTCCAAGATTTAAATGAATTTTTATTTGAAGTAATAACAGAACCACTTTATTAGATTGACTCTTCAGAAATATAACTAAATCCATGAGAGACATAAGACACTATTTATTATGTCTAACCCCTGACACCAACATAATTGTAAGATCCTACTCTACTATGAAAGTACTGAGAATAGTCCTAAGAATTATAAATATTGTCATATGTTATCTAATTACCTTTTTTTAATGAGTAATGTATTATCAAAATAATGCATGGTTTAACTTGTTAAGAATCATAATTAAAATGTAATATTTGCTGCATGTTTTCTCTTTTTATTGACATAAAAATCAATAATAAATAATCTAGTGAATTTAATTTGTAATTAAATTTACATACATGGGTGGCTTATTGTCTCTAGAGTTTTTGGTAATATTGGTGACATTTTGGTAATGGATTATTAACTGTTATTATTTTACAGTGTGAATTGTATAAAAACTATAATGTTACATAAGTAAGAGCTAAGTAATTTATTTATATTTGTGCCTCATTCCAAATTTTTTTGACATCTTAAGAGCTACATTTATATAAATATGTAATTTTTAGAAAATAAAGACTGTTAGAAGTATAGCTTTTGGGGAAAAAGGCTTCATATATTCATTTCACATATATTTATTTAGGAGCTGTGGTATACTAGATACTTTAATAGGCATTAGGGACTACAGTAGTAAGTTATATATAGTGTTTACAATTAGAGAATTAGACAATATAGGGGAAATAATCAGGCAAATAATAAAAGGCAATAATCATGCAAATGAATTATGAAATGTGATATACATGTTATTCTATATCCAGAGAATACACATAGCACTGTGGGAGCATCAAGAGGAGGAAAATACTGTTTTCCCTTTGCTTAGCACATCTCACATAAATATACTATTATCTTGGTTAAAGCATCCAATGTAAATAAAGACCTTTTCTTAACTGAGTAAGTGTAGGGGAACACACTTTACATACTATAAGATAATAAGACAAGTAACCATCATCATTCTGAGTATTTGATTCCCTGTATAATCTATATTCTACTCAGTCTGTGACTAAGTGCAGTCATTTGTTAGGAAAGAGCAAGACTCCAAAATCTTCTATTATATATAGAAATAGAAAACCTGTTTTCCTTAGTAACTGGGCCTATCAGAAAATAAAAAATGAGGTATAAAGCACGGTACAGTGCTACACAGAGCTTGAGATGTCCTGGGAGATAACAAAGATGACAAGGGGACCAAGAGGAAATGCAAAGGTGTTTTTGTTATGTGGCCATCATATGCTAGGTGCTAAAAACACAAAGATGAAAAAGCATATTTCTTATACTCCAGAACCTGATAGAGCTATCTGTGCAATGATGATGATGATGGAATGGTGATAATGAAAATAATAATCATCACTTCTAAGTTTTTGTTTCTTTCCCCTCACAGAAATTAGGGAAAAAATTAAATTAGATTTTATAAATTGCTTAGCATAATGCTTGGTACATAGCGTACAAAAAAATGAAGGCTTTCATTTTTTTGTAGATAAAAAGATAAGAAAATAGCACTATTACTATTTCATCAGTCACATTAAATTTTCTTTAGCTATTTGTTTTGAGCTTTAAATATTTTCTTTTCAAAGCAAAATAAATATATACCTACTAAGAAAAATCTGAAAAATAGAAAAGTAGAAAGAAGTTATCTATCTTCTCATCACTCAAAATGATTATTAATGTCTTAGTGCATTACCTTGTCTCTTTTCGATATGCTTCATACAGTAGCGATTACTTTTTAAATAATTTGTATTGTAATTTTTGTGATTAATAGTGTAACATGATTATGTTCACATTACTTCATATTCTTCAAATACAGTTTTTAATGACTAGGCAATATTTCAACTGGATGTTTAATATCTTATTTTATCATTCTAATAATTTTTAGACATGTAGGTGGATTTAAATCCCCAACTGCTATTCATAACTTTGTGATGAACAGAACATTGTCCATGAACCCTTTCTCATATTTAGGATTATTTGTTCAGAAAAATCCCTGGAAGTTTAATGATATGAACATTTTTAAGGGTATGTGTGTGTGTGTGTGTGTGTGTGTGTGTGTGTGTATCATATACAGCTAAATTATTTTTCAAATTTGTTCTAGCAGAAGATGACTATGCCATTTTGCCTTGCTTTCCCATTATTGTTCTCTTAGATGGTGCTTTACTACTATTTTAACTTTTACTTTTTCAAAAATAACATTTTTTTTCTTTTTATAAAATACTATATTAGAAAAATGGGAAAACACTGAAAAGCATAAAGGCAGCCATTAAAATGACCTGTAATTCTCATGTGTTCCTTTGCTAGAAATTCTCTAACCAAGTACCACAAATGGGCTTCGACAATAGAAATTTATTGCCTCATAATTCTGGAGGGTTGAAATACAAAATCAAGGTGTAATCAGGATTAGTTCCTTCTGAGGACTGTGAGGGAAAGTCTGTTCCTGGTTGCTCTCTGACTTGCAGCTGGCCATCTATGATACATCTCTGTCCAACTTTCTCCTTTTTAGAAGAATACAAGTTATATTAAATTACAGTCCACCCTGATGACCTCATTATAACTTTATTATATCTGTAAAGAACCTATCTCCAAATAAGGTCTCCTTCTGAACTAACAGTAGATAGGACTTTAACATATGATTTTGAGGGGCACAATTCAACTTATAATACTTGGATACCCCAAATTGTACACTGTTGAAAAGCTTGATATAGTTTCATCCTTCTTTTTCAGTACATATTTCAGTGTACTCTTTTATAATTTTATAATAATATTAGTTTATTTCTATCTTAAGTTATTTTTTGATGTATTCGATTATAGTATTCTTCCTTTATTTTCGGAGGAAACATCCCAAGACCTTCAGTGGATTCCTAAAACTGCAAATAGTACCAAACCCTATCTATCTATCTGTCTATCTATCTATCTACTTATCTGTCTATCTACCTACCTACCTATCTTTCTATCATCTATCTGTCTACCTATCTATGTGTTTCCAGGCTGTTAGCCTAAGAGACTCCATATTTGCACTCTAGCTGATCTCCCTTGAGCATGGAAAGCCCCAAGGTATTGTGAGCCCCCCAGGTATTGTAACCCTCAAGGTATTGTAAGTCTTACAGCATGTTCTGTAGGCACTGCCAACCAGGATGCGATTGTTCCTTGTGCCACAATGTAACTGCTGTGACTGCATTTTTTGGCTCCTGTAAATGAGCTCACTTTGTGTACCTGCAGACCCCCCAGCACCTAGGAGGATATGATTTTTGCCTTTATAAGACTCTTCAAAAAGAGGATCGGGGCTGCACTTCACTCTTGCCATGGAGGCAGTCACCTGCCAGCCAATAAAGACTTTCCATTTGGTTTACATTGGTCTTGGCTTGATCTCTCACTGGTTACCTTGCATCTATCTAGCTATCTATCATCTATCTAATGTTTTATTCTATAAATACATGCCCATGATAAAGTATAATTTTTAAGTTAGGTACAGCAAGAGATTAACAATGACTAATAATAATAAAGTAGGTAAATTATAATAGTATTCTGTAACTAAAGTTATCCGACTTTCACCTAGGAACCGCTTCTCAGTGTCTCTGGCATATTCAAATTGCTAATATCACTACTCTTGCAGTGTGGGGCTGTTATTAAGTGAAATAAATGTTACTTGAACGTAAGCATTGTAGTGGCACCAGGACAAGTACGGGTGATAATTGAGATGGCTACTAAGTGATTAATGGGAGGTTGTAGTATATACAGCATGGATAAAGTGGACAAAGTAGTGATTCATGACCCTGGAGGGCAGAGTGGAGCTGGGCAGCAAGATTTCATCATGCAATACAGAATAGAATGTGATTTAAAAGCATGAATTATTTATTTCTGTAATTTTTCATTTAATATAATTGGACCATGGAAACCACGGAATGCAAAACCATAGATAAGAGGGAATACTATGGTTAAAATATGTGTTTGAAGACAAGAAAAATACTAAATATATCAATTTTACATGTCTCGGAAGGAAAATTAAGTTGTATTTAAAAATCATGAATTTATTCATATATGTATAATTGTGAAATACCAATGCCATAACTGCCAGCGAAATAAACTGAAAAATTAACAGATTTTCTATTCATTTCTAGGTTCATAGTTCAAAGACAAGGAGAATGAGGTTGAAGAGTGGATTTGAACAGATGATAAAAGAAGGAGGAATTTTTTCTCTTTGGCGAGGAAATGGTGTAAACATTATCAAAATTGCACCAGAGACAGCAGTCAAGTTTGGTGCCTATGAACAGGTAAATGTTATTGGCTATGGAATTTTAAATGAAAATTAGCTTTTAAATGTAATATGAAAGAGAAAACTGGAATGTACATAGCAATAGTTGTTGATATAAACAGTAATTTTGTTTATTTTCATTTGGTGACTTTGTTTTCATATTGCTAATATTTACAAAGAGAGGTTTCTTGGATTACATTATATCATCATAAGTGATGTTTGTAGGTAAATCTTTTGATTTTAATGTCACAGTGTGTGAAGCTTTCCAAAATAATTCATAATTGGTTTTTCCTTTTAAATAATTAGAATGTTTTATAGACATTTAAGTTCATTCATTACTAAGGAAATAACTAATCTACTGATTTAGTCAAGTGATTAGCAGATGAGAAATGTACATTGAATTTTAAAATTTGTTAATCTGATTTAGGATTTTGCTTTCAGTTAGGTAATTTACTTTGAGATGAGCTGTATCTACTTTCAAATATTATGTCATTTCTGTCACATAAGCACTCAAGAATACTTTGAACGTGTCTCAAGTTGTTCATCTTCACTGTAAACCTTGTAATTCTCTTTATTATAAAAATTTTTTAACATATGGCAGTTAAAGTGCTTCTTTGTTTAGGATTTTGTTCAAATGGTCATAGGACCTCAAATTTTTAAGAAAATCTAAAAGATAGATGATATCCCATCTCAGGACAAACAATTTAAAAGCAAGTAGATAGATGAATAGGACACTGGACTCAGTAGTAATGCACATCTTTAAAACATGAATCTCTTAATCAAATGGGGATTTTCTTACTCATTCAACAAGTATAGCTTTCATCAGAGATATTGATTTTCTCAGTTTCTTGAGAACTGATGTATTCTAGACCCCTCTCTAGGTGATGGAGATATGGCAGCAAATAAAATAGAAGCAAGCAAACAAACCAAACCAACCAACCAAACAAAACACCAACTATCTTTGTGAAAAATATATTAGAATATATGTTGGAGGAGACAGTAAACACAATATTTGGTTTGTCAGGTGGTGACAGTGGCTACTGGAAAAAAAGAGGATACAGATTAGCAACTCTTTCAAGGAGTTTTACTGGGAGAGGAGAAGGAAATGGAGTGGTTATTGGAGCAGAAAGGGGACTAAAAGTGTCTAAAAATGGAAGAAGCAATATATATGTGTGTAGGCTTAGGGGACTGATCCAGTAGAGAGGCATCATTGCTAAAATAAATCTATTTTTAATAGACTAGACTACAAGTGATCCCATAATAATGGTACTTTTACTCACATGCAACTAGGAAAGAAAGGCTGGACTTATAACAAGCATACAGAGAGTTGTGCATAAAAATTGTCCATGGACGTGTATGGCAAAGGTGAATGTCTTCTGTCCTAGGTCATGCTGGGGAAATGGCTGACAAAGTCTAAATAAAATAACAGAAAATTTAGACTGCACCAGGGTGCCCAACCTCTCTTCCCCCAGTTTCAGTGAATTCTCTGGGAGATCTCATAGGACTCTAGCACATAGACATCCTCATGGCTATGATTTATTACAGTGAAAGAATCCAAAGCAATATTGGCAAAGAGGAAAGACACATGGGGTGAAGTTCAGAGGAAACCAGAAGTAGGTTTCCAAGGGTCCTTTTCCAGTGCAGTCAAAGAGTTCTTGCTTAATTACTTCAACAATGAGGTATGACAGCATATATGAAATGTTGTTCACCAGAGAAGCTCATTAGAGTCTTTATGCCCAGGGATTTTTTTTAGGGCTAGTCTCTCTGCCTAGAATGTGCTAGAATTTCAGACTCCAGAAGAAAATCAGGGATTTAGCATAAATCATATTGTTTGCATAAGGAGTTTAGGCACATTGAGCCATTCTTGTCAGAGACTGATGGGAACCCTCCCCAAATCCAAGTTCCCAAATAGTAGCCAAGGGAAAACTTTGCAAGCAGGCCTTTCAAAAGATAGCAGTCTTTGGCCTGCTATATTAATTCTTTTCTGTACACAAATCATTTTAGAAATGTCACAATGAATCATAAAAGTTTCTCCTGTAAACTTTTTTTAAGAGATAGAGAAAGAGAATAAAATTTTATTTAGTTTCTCATGTGTCCTTCATTGCTGTGGCACTTTGTTGTGTACA
>PVKS010048319.1:0-12455 GCA_004027875.1 Aplodontia rufa | reverse complement strand
TAGTCATACTAACAATGATCAATGACTGCAGAGCTCCCTTTACAGTATTGGGGACCCCCCACAAGGTCCATACAGTAACTTAAAAGAAGTATGAGAGTTGCTAGCTGAGAGAAATTTGGGTGACCAATTCTCCATCAGAGGTAGTTAACACTGGCCCAAGCGTGACACAGGGAGGAAGCATCCTTCAGCGACCCTCTTACATAATCTCACTATCCTTCTGGCTCTGCCCCCTCACCACAGAAAAGACTATGCCCCATTAAGGAGGTCAAAGGGACCTTCTGCCTCACACATCCCTGTATCCATAACATTTCCCCAGCCTTTCCATTTGATAGTCGGCTTTGAAGGTCTCAGCTTGCCTACATTTTCTATCAGGAAGGAAGATCTCAAAGGCACGCTGAAGCAATTAATTACTGGGGCTACAGAAGGAAAGAGAAAAAATTGATTACACACAGGTATGAGCCCTCCTGACTACAGAGCCTTACGGAGATGATTTTAGATGATTTCTCAGTTGGAAAATGGCATGCAGACATATTAAAGAGTGCTCTGTCCAACTGCACTCACTTTAGTATGTTTGAATATGAGAGTGCCCTAAAATTAATAGTCCCCTGCAGCAGCAGACCTCGGAAACCTCAACTCATTAATATTCCTCAGTAAATTATAGTACTTTGGGAGGTTTTCAAAGTATCTCAATACTCAAGCGTTTGTCATTCCATCTTCATGATACCATGCGAGTTAAGGAAAACAAGTCTCCAAAGAATGAATGGCCATTCCCAAGACCCCACTGCTCAGTGGATGGGGGAGCTGGGTGCGAATGCAGAATTCCTGAGTCCTCCCAATCTCCAGCCCACTTGAGCAGCAGCCTCTGCCTACTATGGCTGAGAATATGCAAAGTATAGCTTCTTAACAATATTTGGTGCCCTGGACCCCTTATCAGAGAGAGGGTCAGTTTTTATTTATTCATCTGGTTTTTGTTTTTCTGACACTTAGCTGTGTATGTGGTGATGGGGTTCCAACCCAGATCCTTGTATGTGCCAGGCAAGCACTCTACTGCTGGGCCACCTATCCAGCTCGAAAGCAATATTTTTAAATGCATGAAGTAAAATATAACACAAATCAACTTTATTGAAAGAACACACTTATCAAAAATTTTAAATAGGATTAATTTCATTTTGCAAATATTTATAATTTACTTAGAAAAATGCCCATCACACAATAAGCTTTACATAAATGTTTATTTTAAAATATATTTTAGGGCTACAGTGGTGGCTCAGCAATTATGGCACATTCCTGGCATGTGCCAGGACCCGAGTTCAAACCCCAGCACCACATATACAACTAAGTGTCAGAGAAACAGAGGCCAGATAAAAAACTAAATAAAATTGATTCTCTCTCACTGTCTCCCCCTCTTTTTTTATTAAGGAGTTGAGTTGCACAATCATAGATACATATAAGATAACAATATGATCTGCATTTGATTCTAATACAGAGTAGTAACCCCTATATCACCCACCCCAGTCTATATTTCCCCCTACAACAGCTATATATATGTATGTATACACACACACACACACACACACATACAAGATTATGAATTTTTCAGCATTAAATGATTTGCATAAGTATTATTTGGCTTCTCCAGGGGGACAAGAGTATGCCATATTGTAGATTGTCTCTATAGGTCCCTTCCCATCATCCCTCCCTCTCCCCAATCCCACCTCCCCCCCCATATTCATTGATCCCCTAGATTATGTTTTGCTATGCCTTTGGTGACTCTACTATAAGGACTTAACAACAATGAGGGAAAACCTTTGTCCATTGACTGTCTGGGTTTGGCTAATTTTGCTCAGCATGACTTCCTCCATTACCATCCACTTACCTTCAAAGGCTGCAATAGCTGAGTAGAACTCCATTGTGTGTGTATATATATACACATATATCAGAGATTTTGGATCCATTCATCCAGTGAGGGATCTGGGTTGATTCTATAATTTAGCTATTGTGAATTCATCCGCTATAAACATTGATTTTGCTGTGTCACTGTAATGTGCTGATTCTAACTCCCCTGGGAAAATACCCAGAAGAGGGATAGCTGGGTCGTGCGGTGGGTCTATCCCTAATTTTTTGCGGATTCTCCACACTGCTTTCCAGAGCAGCTGTAATTCCACCCACAGTCTTAGTGTTCTTATCTCCCCACAACTCCTCCAGCATTTGTTATTGTTTGTATTCTTCACCTTTGCCAATCTGACTAGAGTAAGGTGAAATCTTAACATAGTTTTTTTGATTTGCATTTCTCTGATTACTAGTAATTTAGAATACTTTCTCATGTATTCATTGGCTTGCTCGATTTCCTCTGTTGAGAAGTTTCTGTTTAGCTCTCTGGCCCACTTATTGATTGGATTGTTTGTGGTTTTGGTATTAAAATTTGAGTTCTTTGTAAATTTTGGATATTATTCCCCTGTTGGAGGAATCACAGGCCATAATTATCCCCCATTCTGTAGGTTCTCTCTTGACAGTTTTGACCAATTCATTGGCTGATTTTTAGTTTAATGGCATCCCACTCATTAATTCTTGACTTTAGTTCTTTCACTTTGGGAGTCTTGTTGAGAAAGTCACTGCCAAATCCCATATGCTCGAGTGTTGCTTATAATTTTTCTTCTAGAAGTTGTACAGTAGCTGATTTGATTCCTAGTACCTTGATCCATTTTGATTTGATTTTTGTGCAAGATGAAAGGTAAGATCTAATGTGAACTTTGTGCACATGGCTGTCCAGTTTGTCCAGCACCATTTGTTGAATAGGCTATCTCTCCTCCATGTTATATTTTGACTTCCTTTGTCAAAGATCAGAACTTTAAAGATTTGTGGGTTTATCTCTATGTCTTCTGTTCTATTCCCTTAGTCTTCATTCTTATTTTGATACCAGTACCATGCTGTTTTTAATACTACAGCCTTATAGTATAATTTTAGATTTGGTATTGCGAATCCACGTTTCATCTTTCTTGCTTAGTAATGTTTTGTCTATTCTGGGTTTCTTGGTGTTCCAAATGAATTCGAGAATTGCTTTTTCTATATCTGTAAAGAATAACAACAGCATCTTGATGGGATTGCATTGAATCTGTAGTGCTTTGGGCAGAATGCCCATCTTAATTATATTAATTCTGCATACTGTCTTTCCATCTTCTCAGGTCTTCTTTAATTTCTTCCTTCAATGTTCGATAATTTCCATTATAGAGGTCTTTGACTTCCCTTGATATATTAATTCCCAAGTATTTCATTCTTTTTGAGGATATTGTAAATGAGAATGATTTCCTGATTTTTTTCTTCTGCCCAATTATTGTTAGCATATAGGAAAGCTATTGATTTATGGATATTGATCTTGTAGTCTGCCAGTTTGCTAAATCTGTTTAAAAGCTCAGGCAGTTTTCTTATGAACTTTTCTGGATCTTCCACATACAGGATCATGTCATCAGTAAAACGAGAGAGTTTGACTTCTCTTCCTGTTCTTATTCTTTTGATTTCCTTCTCTTGCCTGATTGTTCTAGCTAGGGTTTCAAGGACAATATTGAATAAAAGTGGTAAGAACAGACAGCCTTGTCTGGTTCCCTAGTTTAGTGGAAATGCTTTCAGCTTTTCTCCCTTTAGTATTATACTAGCTGAGGGTTTGGTATATATGGCCTTTACATGGTTAAGATAAGTTCTGATCCCTATCTTCTCTAGAGTTTTCAGCATAAATGGGTGCTGGATTTTATCAAAGGCCTTTTCTGCATCAATTGAGATGATCATATGGTTTTTGTCCTTAATTCTGTTTATTGATTTGCACATGTTGAACCAGGCTTGCATACCTGGAATGAAGCCCACTTGATTGTGGTGAATTATCTTTTTAATGTGTTTTTGAATGCAGTTTGCTAGAACCTTATTAAGGATTTTTGCATCAGTGTTCATCTGGGATATTGGTCTGTAGTTTTCTTTTTGTGTGTGTGTCTTTGTTGAGTTTGGTATCATTGTTATGTTTCCTTCCTTTTTGATTTCTTGGAATAGCTTGATAAGGAAAGGTGTTATCTCCTTCTCATAGGTATTCTCCCTCTCTGTCTAAAAATATCTGTTTTTTAAGAGAGAGTGGGAGAGAGTGAGAGAGAGACAGAGAGTGAGAGAATCAATTTTATTTATTTTTTCATCTGGTTCTGGTTTCTCCAACACCCATTTGTATATGTGGTGCTTGGGTTTGATCTTGGGTCCTTGCGCATGCTATACAAGTGCTCTAACTGCTGAGCCACCACTCCAACTCATTCATTTTAAACAATGAAATGTATAAATGAACAAAATACTGAGTCGTGCACGTTTTGAAATTCTAAGCTAATGCATAAATGGCAGGAGGCCCCCTCAAGCTTATATTTCTGTGTGAAAAAATTGACAGATGAGCTTCAATGTGAGCAAGTATAAAGTACAGCATTTAAGGGAAAATGAGCCAAATGCTATTCACAAGATGTTAGTATTCAAACCATCAGTTCTGGCACTGATAAAGGATCTGGGAGTTGTTGGAGAGAAGTCCCTGAAGACATCTGTCCAATGTATGATTGCAATCATAAAAAGAAAACAAATTCTAAATACAGTAAGGGAGAGAGAAAGAGAGAGAGAGAGAGAGAGAGAATATAAGGCATCATAACCTCTCCTAAAAAATAAATTTTATACCCAGGCCAGTAAAACTGTGTGTTTCATGTGACTGGACCTAAAGACATGAAATTCAATATTTCAAGTCACATGTTGTTCAAATGCTTACTCTGCCCATGGCATTCTGACAGCTAATGAGGGATGCAAATATAAATCTGACATGGTCCTTTCCCTTGAACAGTTTGAAGAGGTGCTCAAAAAATCGAGGATGTGGGTGAGTTTTATTAGTGAGACATGTTCTACTCCTTTGAACCAGAACCATATAGTCTGGGAGAGAATAATCTGGAATGCTGAATCCAATGTGTTTAACAGAATACAAATGCCCCTCAACTTACAATGGGGTTACATCCAAGTTAAGCACTAATCAGTGCCTAGAAAAGCTTGCAGTGAGATGTGGTCTCTAAAGAATGTAGTAACAATGGAAGTGGGGGGTGGGAAGCTGGCCACTTCCCTTCTCTCCAGTCTTTGGGAGACAATGTGAACAGAGGGACCCTGGTTATAATGTACAGAAATGCACTCATGTAACATTTGAGAAAATCCACATGCACAGTGGGCCTGCAACCTATCCTATGCATTCGCCCTGCTTGTGTCCTGGCCTGGTACCGACAAGGAGTGCATGAGTAATAAGCTTCCAAAACTTCTCAGCTGAGTCCCCCAAGTGCTTTTTTTGGAATTGATAATGGGTATTCTTGGGGCCTTTGCAGCCCTGGGTTTGAACAGTTGGCAGAATTTACAGGATCCCAAAGTGGGACATGTTGAATCGACTTGAGTTGAAAGGACCTGGGGTTTGTGGGGTACATCCTGGACGGGCCACACCCTCCACATAGTTGGAGGTGGTTTCCTTATTGGAGGGGTGAGGACCATCACACGAGCATAGGAACACCCTGCAAGGAATCCAAAGTAGTTGCGGAAAGCTAAAGGAGACAAAGAATACCCCTAGAGTGGTGGCATGGGCCCTGCTGTGTGCGTTAAAGTTAGTAACAGACCCGGAGCTAGTTCCTCAGGCTCAGCTCTGTAGAGTACAGGAAGAGTTAAAACTGGAAAGAGATGCCTGTTTGGGGCAGGTTTACAGCAAGGTTGTGCTGTCACGGCATTTAGAACTTGCAGATGGACTTCTGCAGGTCATGGCAGGCATTAGGCTAAATGGGACACCCTGGGCCCAGAACTATTGGGGCATGGTGACAAGTGAAAACTGGGACCCTCAGACTCAAGATCCACTCAGCAAGTCCAGTAGTTCCAGTGACTCAGAAGTTGAAATGGAAGATGAAGATTTAATGGAAGCTAGACCAGTAATGGTCGAAACATTAAAGGCCCAGCAGGAGCAGCCTAAGGGAGCAGATCCAGATACCCTCACTCCCTGCTGCGGAGACAGATTTACATACCACCATGAGACCCTACAGCCCTGCAGCCGGTGGATCTGGAGTCCAAGTTCAGACACAAAACAAAAGCAACCGTACTTGCAAGGCAGATCCAATTGCAGGACACTGGGGTGATACAGAATTGCCTAAAGTGGCTTCAGCCGCCGCTCGTCCTTCTCGAACACCTGCTTCTCGCCAGCCTCAATGCATGGCCGAATTCAGGAGACACCCACATGCCTAGGGGCACACGGGTCTCTATGGAAGACCTACAAGGGCTAGTTGTGGGAACTAGGAATGAACATGCTATTTATGTGTAGCCTTTCTCAGGCCCAGGCAGCATGATTTTATAGCCAGGATGAGGGCTTCAGTGTTACCTGCAGCCCCTCTATGTAGGCGCCCTGTTATCAATGGTATCCCTGTCTGTACAGCAGCCCCTCCAGCAAACAGCAGACCTAGGGGATACAGAAAGATTGTGGCAGAAAACTAGAGTCTGTAAAACCCACCTCAAACTAAAAGGACCTCTTTGAGTCTCCTGAAAACAGATGTGGGTGGACTTAATAGCAACAGGAGCAGATGAAAGGAAAATAGATAAAACAACCTCATTCCAACCTGGTATAGTTATGGAAGCAATTGCCAAAGGAAAAGAGGTTTCAACAGCAGCCTCTCAAGAAGCCAAAGAAAAGGAGGCGATCAGAAAGGCAGAATGGGCTCCTGCTGCAAAAAGAGACAGAGACAAATTTCTTCTTTTAGGAAATGTAATGAAAGTGGGGCCCACAGCTTCCCCTGAGGAGTTTGTCCCTTGGGTTTGGGACAACTAGGGGAGAGACCAAAGTTCAGGGGCCCAAACCATGTTTCTGGACCAGAGGCCATAAATAGAAATGGTAATTCATTGGTCTTCAAAAAATATTGAGAGAGCAACAGTCTTGGTAGAGTTAAGAACTGAAGGGACACTAATAGAGGGTAATCCAGACATTCTCCTGCAGGTTAACCGCTATAGATTGACATCGGGGGGAAACATTGAGAGTCTGTGTTGTAACACTGACTGCACAGCTTGGCTGCTTGCCACCCATCCCCTACCCTACGTTCATAGCCCCCATTCCTAAATACATTATGTGTGGATATCTTGTGGGATAAATGCTTACAACTACCTGGAGGGAGTTTAAGCATGCATCAGCTATAAAGCCAATACTTTTTTAAAGGAGATAAATTTTCTTTTTTTTTTTAAGAGAAGGACAGTGAGAGAGAAAAAAAAGAATCAATTTTATTAGTTTTTCATATGATTCTCACTGCTCTGACACTTGGTTGTGCACATGGGGTGCTGGGGTTCGAACCCACATCCTCGCACATGCCAGGCAAATGCTGTAGCCACTGAACCACAACTCCAGCCCTGTAAAGTCAATATTAAGAGGGCATGCTAAACACCATCGTGTTGCTTTTTGCCCGCACCCTGCTGAATTGTAGCCACCAAATAATATCAGCACCGCAGGGGCCATCAAGAGATAACAGAGGTCATATGCAAATTAGCTAAAGTAAGCATAATTCATCCAAGCCACAGACCTTTTAATCCCTCTGTGTGGCCAGTAAGAAAGTAAGACAGGATTTCATGCATGACAGTATATTATAAAAAAAAATAGAAAATCCTTTAAATATATGCAACCATTCTCAACATACCCAGTGTTCTATAAGAGCAACGTAGTCAACTGGGAACATATCACTGTGTAGTGGACCTTGCTAACGTCTTATTCATTATAGAAAAGCCCCTGAGAGTCAAGATCCATTGCCTTCATGAGGGAAGAGCAACAGGTGATGGCGTTACCTCCATTGCTCCATCTTGTTATGGTATGGTAACGAACATGGT
This sequence comes from Aplodontia rufa, assembly GCA_004027875.1. Classification (NCBI taxonomy): domain Eukaryota; kingdom Metazoa; phylum Chordata; class Mammalia; order Rodentia; family Aplodontiidae; genus Aplodontia; species Aplodontia rufa. The sequence continues at coordinate 4,574 of PVKS010048319.1, read as the reverse complement.
CCCCCCAGATTGTAAAAATGTTTACATACTGATCACATCTACTTCTCTGTTAGTGTTCACCAAGGCTGCCTGCCCCCACAGTTTGGACTCATTTGCAAAGCAAAGTGTGAGCTTTCCTGACAAATTGCAGGGTCCTGGCTCATTGGTGAAATTCTTGGATATCGTTTGGTTGAGTAACACACAGTTTATACCTCAGGTTGTAACTGATAAAGTTCAGACGTTTCTACTTCCCAATTAAACCCATCATTAATTGAAAGTATTGTGAGTGAATATACACTTCATTAGCTCAAGTAACAAAAAGCAACGCATTTAATCAATTTAACCTACCAAACACATAACTTTGCAAGACAGCACACTGCAGACGATCAGTTGTTGACTCTCTTGATTGCATGGCTGGCAGCTGTGGCTGCCACTGCCCTGCATCAAGAGAGGGGAACATATTGTTTGCATATCGCCAGTCCAGGAAAAGATCAAAATTCAAATTTATGAAGTACAGTTTCTACTGAATGTGTCTTTACACCATCATAAAACCATAAATGATCTGCACAGCTCACTCTCTCTCAGAGAGAGAGAGAGAGAGAGAGAGAGAGATTGAAGCACCCCTTGGTAAAGCCAATATTGCAAGCATGCTTTGGTTTTTTTTAACAGAAGGCATCTGGACATTTATAAGTGAGCTTTCCAGGTAATTGAAATGTGTCACTTCCAGTACCATTTTCTCCTAATCATTTTAAATGAAAATATTTGTAAGATATTTCACATTCTTTCCTGTGTTTTTAAATAGAGGCGTCCAGACCTTTCATTAGCTCTCAATGACAACTTGATAAGACCATTAGTTATTAGATTGCACAGTAACAGAGGTTCTAAGCTTGAAATTTAGGGTTTCCATCTTCATCCTCTAGGTCAGAGTCATCTAGCTCTTTTCTCCCTGGATGTATATCTGTTTCCTTATTCAAAATCTCCTCCCTCTTTTTCCTGTTCTTTTCTGTGGCAGGTTAGGAATCACAGCATCAAATTCTTAGAAAACTTAGCATTCTTACTTTATAGACAACTAATTGAATAAAAACACCAAATGTTAAATCACAGAAAATCATCATTGATTTATAGGTCAGATTTTCGCTGTCAGTTTTATAACCTTCATGTCCCCTCCACTTGAGACCACACCTAAGACAAAACTCCTAAACCTGGCATTCAGTGACCTTCATGATTTTAGCCCCAGACTTCTTTCATTTTTTATTTTTTAAGAGAGAGGGAAAGTGAGAGAGAGAGAGAGAGAGGGAGAGAATCAATTTTGTTTTTCATGCGGCCTTCATTGCTCTGACACTTTCTTGTGTCCATGGTGCTGGGGTTCAAACTTGTGCATGGAAGGCAATCTCTGTAACCACCGAGCCACTGCTCCAGCCCCCTAACAGACTTCTTTCTAATCTTATTTTCCACTTCAATCCTACACATATCCTACTTCAACCTGACTTTTCCATACATTCACAAGTCCAAATCCTACCTTTTCTAAAATACTGCTCAAATGCTAACTCTTCCAGTAAGCCCTTCTGAATTCCTAGTCCTTCCCCATATGGAATTGACTTCCCCTTCTTGGAGCCCCAGAACCCATTATCTGTACCTCCATCATAGGACTTAACTACTTTCTACATTGTAGCATGCTCATTTTACATGCCATCTTCTCTGCAAATACCAAATCTGATCCATTCACTCAGGCATTCCTGTAGCATTTATGGGAAAACTACTACATGCTAGACAAGTAGGCATTGATGATATAACAGTAAGCAATGAGACAAAACTTTTTGCCCTTGTGTTTATGCAATAGTGAAGACTGTTGCTTTAGTCATCTTGAGATGTCATAACAAAATACCGTGGAGTGGCTTAAACAACAAATTTATTTCTCAAAAGTTCTGGAGGCTGTTGAAGTCCAAGATCAAGTTGTTGGATGATCACTTCTCAGCTTTTTGGCTTAGATCAAGTGAAATTGCTGGCTATTGTAGTAAGCCAGATAAGATATAAAGGGGACTTTGTGCCATGGTAGTAGCTTTGGAAGTAGGAGAAATTGTAAGATTCTAGATGTATTTTGAAGATATTCATGAAGTGAAGATAGGGTATAAGAGAAAGAGTGGAATGAAGAATGAAGCTTTTTGGCCAGAACAACTGGAATTTATTAGGGTATAAAAGAGTAAGATGGAGCAGATTCAAGGAGAAAGAACAGATTTAGACGTGTTGAGTTCAAGATGCTGAATCTCTCTTTCAGGTGGTAATATCTAGTAGGCAATTGGAAAAAGAAATCTAAAGGTCACAAAAGCCATCCAAGCTGCAAATATTCAATTGGGAGTCATCCACTTTTACATAGCTTTTAAAGTCGTAAAAATAGGGCTTGGGTTGTAGCTGAGTGGCAGAGCGCTTGCCTAGCATGTGTGAGGTGCTGAGTTTGATCCTTAGCACCACATAAAAACAAATAAACAAAGATATTCTGTTCATCCACAACTAAACTTTTTTTTTTAAAAGTCATAACAATAAATGAGATCACCAAGATGATCAAGATCCAAACAGTCCAGAAGAAAACCAAAATTAAAAGTTCAGGGATATAAGAAAAACAATCAAGTGACATTGGAAAGAAGCAGCCATTGAAAACCAAGAGAGTTATATGCAGAAGTTAGAGTAAAATGAAGGAAAATAGGAGGGAAGGAGAAGATTGCGTAAAGAATGAAGTCGAGAGGTTGCTCAGTGGTAGGGCACTTGCCTGGCATGCATGAGGACCCGGATTGCATTCCCAACACCACATACACAGCTAAGTGGAGGAAAAACAAAAACCGGATGGAAAAGAAAAGAACCAGTCAACTACAAATCAATAGACGAGCTAAGAAAAGCTAGAGAGTAAAGAGAAGAAGAGAGGGGAGGGAGGAAAGGGGGAAGGGAGAGGGGAAACGGGGTAACAAACCAAAATTGATTTCCATGCATGTGTGAGTTTGTCAAGATGAACCCAATGACTGTGTATAACCATAAAGTCCTGATGGGAAAAAAAATCAAAGGAAGATCAGTAGAGGAAAGAGACTAAGAGGTGGGAGGGAGGGAGGAGGGGAAGTATTGGGAAGGGATGTTGGCCAAACTATATTGTTATATTTTGTGCATGTTTAAATATACAACAACAAATCCCATCGATACATACAATAGTAATACACCAATAAAATTTTGGAAAAAATAAAAAAACATACCTACTATTAATGTATAATATGTAAAATTAGCAATTTTCTTACAGTGGTGAAGGATAGGAGATGGCTCTGAGTGGGTGGGTTTTTGAGATGTATCTGATTTAAATAAAAATGAGAATCGGTTCAAAAGGAAAAAAAAAACAAGAGAATATAGCATTCAAAAGCCAAGTAAAGAAAAGTGTTCGAACAAAGAAGGAATGAATGTTTTGAATGCTGCTGAAATGGCCATTAATGTGAGAACTGCGAAACGACCACTGAACTTGGCAATGTGAAGGTCGTTTGTGACCCTGAAGTTTCAGTAGAGTGGTGGAGACACAAGGCCGATGAGTGGGTTTAGGAGAGTATGAAAAGAGAGTTGGAAGAATTGGGAACTGCATATGCATAACTCTTTTGAAGAGCTTTATTGTACAGCAGAGCAGAGAAACAGGGCTGCAATTGAAGGCGGAAATGAAGTCACGGTAGAGATTTTTAATAAGGAAAAATGACAATATTATTGCACACTGTTGAGAATAGTCAAGAATTTAAGGAGCATATTCAACAAATGGATTTCAAAATAGGAGACACTGGCTGGGTATGGTGGTGCATGCCTCTAATCCCAGTAGCTAGGGAGGCTGAGGCAGGAGGATCACAAATTCAAGGCCAGCCTCAGCAACTTAGCAAGGCCCTAAGCAACTTAGCAAGACCCTTTCTCAAAATAAAACATAAAAATGACTGGGGATGTAGATCAGTGGTTAAGCACCCCTGGATTCGCTCCGTGTTACACCCTCCCCAGAAAGGAGGGTGGAGGAACTGAACTAGAGAGAAGGAAAGAAAAATAAACAGAAGAAGGAAGGACAAGTGAAAAGAAAGAAAAGGAGACAGTGAGGAAGAAAGAACCAAAGAGAATTAAACTTTTATAACTGGGAATTGAAAAGGCAACCCTGTTACGGCCTTCTTTCTTGCTTACAATTGGTGGTAGGGCCCTTGAACTAGCTTCAGCAAGGGTAATTTAGAGAACTACAACAATGATTGGCACTATAAACATGAAACATGAATGCAAGTGTTCAAGTCCTTACCTTGTGGCTTTGGGCAAGTTCCTCAACCTCTCCAGTTTCTTCTCCTGAAACAATGGCAATGGTAACATTTTCTTCTTCGCAGGGTTGTTGTGGCCTAAATAAACTAAATTGTTTAGGTCATGAAGTAAATATGAACTGTTGTCATCACTATCTCAGGGAATCTCCCTGGTCCTCAGAAACAACTAGATTACCCAGGCACGGTGACACACACCTGCAACCTCAGTTACTCAGGAAGCTGAGGCAGGAGGATTGCAAGTTCAAGGTCAGCCTGGACAACTTAATGAGATCCTGTCTCAAAATAAGGGTT
>PVKS010048318.1:0-12455 GCA_004027875.1 Aplodontia rufa | reverse complement strand
CTACCCATTCACCCATCTATTCACACATCCATCCATCCACCCATCCACCCACCCACCCATTCACTCATCTATTCATCCATCCATCAATCCATCCTTATGTCATCTACCCATTCACTCATCTATTCATGCATCCATCCATCTATCCATCAATCTAACCACATGTCATCTACCCAGTCACCCATTCATCTATCCATCCATCCACCCACTCACCCATATACCCATTCACACATCCACCCATCCACTCATTCATCCTGGGGTTCATACTACTACTACAGATCAAGTCAGCCTACTGACTTCTCCAGTCATAAGCCCCTGCAACATTCCCTATACACACACATGCCCTACCACCAATCTCCTTTGGGAAGTTCAAATACCCCTAACAGCATGGGGCTAACTCCTTGGCGTTCCAATTGGAATCTCCCCTTAGGAATACTCAGCACTTCACAGTTCACAAAGCATGAGGCCTCTCTGCAACCTCAGGACTCCAACAGCCCAGGACCTCAGGCACCATGAGGAGAGTCTCCTCCTGCAGCCATGGCTGGAAGGTGGGCTCGAGGTGCCTGGTGGTGCAGAACAAGGTGGCGTCAGGAGGTGACCCTGACATGTTCGTGCTCCTGGTTTCTGTCTTCCTCTGATGGAGTTCACTTGGAAGAAATAACTCTGGATAAAAATGGAGGGAAAGTACTACCAGATCTTTCATGATGGTTTCCTTGATGCCTTGGGAAATCTGGGTCTGACAGCTTCAGTGCTTGGAGTTGTCCTCCACCTGGCCTTGACAGCCCCTGCCCCCGCCACCTCCCAACAACAGGGTTCTTTGCCGCAGTTGTTTTGCACCCTGTTGCTCCATGTGAACGCAGGGCTGTGTTTGGAGGCGGTTTCGGTTGTCAGGACTGGTGGGTGCCAGCGATGCACAGGACAGCCTCCCAGAGCACAGGCCCCAGTGAGGCATGACCCAGACCCTCATCCCTCACTCCCAGGGAGCAGCCCTACTCTCCATACTCACCTAGTGCTCGCCCGTCCGACTACCTCTGGCCAAGAAGTTTCCTGCTCACCCCTTCCACCTTTGTGAGAATGTAGTTCTGTGGTGTTTTACATTGCAGTCCTAGATGGGTGTCCCAAGAGGAGAGGGCAGGCAGCTGGGTGCCTGCTAACCTGCCTGGGAGAAAAGGCAGCAGGGCTATGTGACCATCACCATGCGTTGCCAAGGTGTGAGCACCACGCCGGATGAAACCTGGGAGCTGATATCAGGATCTGGAAGATGCCTCTGCCATGACCTGGGTATCCCCAGCATGCACATGCTGAGCCCTCTTCCTACTATGGTATCTAGAGTGGCCCTGTGGGAGGGGACCACGTCCCAGGGCTGTGCACCGCGGGTAATGCCTGCCTGGGAGAGGGCTAGAGGACCCCAGCTAGGGCCTGTGTTGCTTCTCCCCTCTTCTGCCACACGAGGACACAGAGTGTGTCCCCTTTTGGTCCCTTATGCCATGTGAGGACTCCTGGATGGCCCATCTATGAGGAAGGGGCCCTTGTCAGACCCTGAGCCTGCCAGGGCCTTCATCTCTGACTCCCCAGCCTCCTCCTGTGCCTGTGGGGGAGAGCACAGGCAGGGACGGCAGGAAGAGGAAGTAGAGGAATATGGGGAGGACGTAGAGGTGGCATCTAGGAGGAGGAAGGGACACATGGCTGAGCACCATTGTGAGGCCCTGGCTGGGGCTGCCCTGAAGAGCCACTTAGGAAACCCCACAGCCTCTTCTGAAGCACTGTAACCAGATCTGCTGGAGGGTGCTGCTGCCTAGGCCCTGGGAAATGGTCTATTGAGGGACGTGCTTGTTACACAGCTGAACTTATCCACAGCTGCCTTGTGGCTCAGCCCATGTTTTTCATTCCCTGTAGCACATCGGAGAAGCCAATATGGTATCAGGAGGGGCAGGAGGGTGGGAGTGACACTTCGCTCTTCAGACATCACAGCTCTTCCACCGAGCCGTGGGGCTGCCTCCCTCAGGGGCGTCTCCACACACTGTATCAGGAGAAGGGGCGGACTGCCTGCTCGGCTCACTGCGGGGACAATTGTTCAGAAACTTACCTGCAATAGCTTGCTGCTGACATTCCACTTCCAAATGGTAATTAGTTGAACAACAGTAGCAATTGTCGCCATGTGCCAACAGCTCAGAGTCCTGCACTCTGCAGCTGAGGGTTAGGTCATGATTCACACTTCCTAGACATTAAGACCAAGTCCTCTCAGTGTTGTTAGCCTCCTGGGAACTTAGCCCTGCTCCACCTGAAGGAAGACCCGTGGCCCTCACTGCTGCCTGTGCCATCTCCATCCAGCGTGTTGTTCCAGTACGTTCCATGTGCACTTGACCGTGCACAGCTTGGATCTCACTGGATACCCGATCACCTCTCGACACAGCAGTCGCCATGCTGCGGAAATACACATTAATCTCGAGTCGGCTGCAAACATTAATCTGCAAACATCAGGACTCTGGGAGCAACTGCAGAGCCAGTCGCCGAGCCCAGGCCTGCCTGGCTGCAGCTGCACACACCCCTGCCTCTAGGGCTGGCCTCACCCAGGAACTCCTGCTAGCCACAAAAGCCCTAAAGTACACCAACTGTTTGTTGAGGGATATTTGGACTTACGGCAGAGCTGTTCTTTAGGATAATTAAAGCAGTAAATTTAGAAAAGGAAAGTGAACCACACCTGAAAGTGTGCTGGAGCAGCTCCAGCAGACTGCTGTAAAATCTTCAGGCCAAGTTCAAAGGGCGTGTTTAGCTGCATGGAAAAAGACCGTGGGTTTTCTTCTGATCACTCACATAGCATGTGACACTAAACGATCGGAGCAGAATGAAGCAGAACAAGGAGGTTAGTGGTAACGTTGATTAGTAGATTGATTAATCCAGATGAGAAGGGTTCGGGCCTGCCCTTGTCCACTGTGACCTCATTTAGCTTGATGACATCCGCAAGGACCCTGTTTCTGAAGAAGACTGTACTGGTCAGCTTTTCACCCCTGTGACCAAGATACCCGAGAAGAGCGGGAGGGGAGAGTTTATTCTGAGCTCATGGTGTCAGCGGTCTCAGTCTGTGGTGGGCCAACTCAACTGGGGTGAGTGAGAACGTGGTGGCGGAGGGTGTGGTGGGGGAAGCACCCTGAGACCTGCCTCGTACAGCCACGCCCACCTGCCTTCAGTTACCACATGGTCCAGCAGTCCTCCTCACCATCCATCCATCGAATGGATCGCTGCGCCCATTGGGCATGCCTCTCATAATCCAAAGTCCAGTTCTCCTAGACTTTGCTACGGTGCCTCCTGGGCTATTGGGAGCTGCAGGCCCATAGCACAGTAGCCTGGTTGAGGTCTTCCATGGTCTTTGGGGGACACACTCACGCGCTGCCCAGGGAGCCTTTCCCTCCACAGCTCCCCACGCTGGGTACAGCCTCAGCAGGGTTTTGGAGATCCAAAGCTGCTTCTCCCTGCTCTGGGCTCACAGCAGCACTGCCTGGCAGGCTGGATGGAGTGGCGTGTAAGCACCAGGTTACCCCATTGGTGTGACCACAGACAGTCTTATGGAAAGAAAGAAAAAGCTGGCCTGCCAGGCTGGGGCACAACCCAAGGAGGTGGTGGAGCCACGGTGGGTGGGATGGTGGCAGGAAGATGGTGATGCCATCTCTCAGACGTGCTGGGAAGAGAAGGAGGGCGATAGCAGCATGCTCTGCAGCCCACAGGGACATGTCCTGCCGGTAGCCCTCTGCTTGCCAGGTGGACTCCTGGGGTGCGTGGGGGACACAGCACAGCTGAAACTGCTGGCCAGGGGCTCGGGCTGCTGGCTGCGGGTCCAGCTGCTTCAGCAGCGTGGTGAAGATGGTGAAGCGGAAGCCCACGGCCGGGAGAGAGGGTGACGATCGTGAGGATTTGTGTGGTCAGCGGAGGCGACTGTTCTTGGAAGGTGGGAGACTCATGCTGGAGAATCGCACTCATACAGACACTTGCACGCGGAAGAACACCAGGATGCGATCGTGCATCCGAGCCGGTCTAGTGTCGAGAATACGGAAAGAACTCTAAATGCACAGATGAAAAGACAAAGCGCCAACTTAAAGCAGGCAGAGTGCTTGAAGAGACCTTTATCAATAGAGGACACTCGCGCGCAGAGCTCCAGAGAGCACATGGGAGGTGCTCAACGCGCCCAGCCCTCAGGGAGACGCATGTCAGAGCACCAGGACAGTCCACACCTTCCTGGTGTGGAAGGCCACGTGCTTCAGAACCAGGCAGTGACAGGGCTGGTGAGGACGTCCGGAGACCCTCATGTCGCTGATGGGAATGTCGAAAGCAGCGGAGGCCTTGGAGGGCAGCTTGGCGGCCACTCAAAGCCGTTAAGCGGCGAGTTACCGCGTGCCATGCGCTTCGGCCCTGGGTGTACGCCTAAGACGAGATCGTGTCCACACGCTCAGGTGGAATCCCCACAGGGGTACTCTAGGCAGAAATGCCAATCCACTGATTGACAGGAGGCGGGGACAGCACCGCCCCTCGCTGCGCAGGGCTCAACCTGCAAGGAGCCAGGAGGAGAAGGCAGATGGTGTGGGATCCTTCCCAGAAGGCTCAGGCAGGTCACAGAGAAGGTGGGCGTGCACTTAGCCTTCTCCCAAGGGAAGAAGCTGCCCAAGGGCAGTCTCGTGTCCTGGGTGGAACCCCTGCACAGAGGCTCCCAGCTCAGCTTGAGACCCCCGCCATCGTCCCTGCAGAGTCAGGTTCCCTGGCTGGGCTGGCCCTCCAGGAGTCCTTAGCAGGGGACTTCCCCCGCTGCTCCAAAGCCCTGAGCACCAGTAACTGACAGCAGGATCGCCAAGGGGAGAGGCCCCCGCTGGGAAGATGCACAAACAGGCCCAGCCAATTGCACAGCACGGAAACCCAGCTAAGGAAGGCCAAGTGAGGCTGCTTGTCGTCCAGGGCGACATTGCCAGCTCATTTCCTTACCTGCCCTGGTGAGATGTGGCCCCTCTTGTCACTGTCCCTGAGACACACTTCCTGGCAGCACCCAACACAGTGGAAAAGACATTAGCTACTTTTTAACTTTAAGAATGCTGTTATAACATCTGGCTCCCCAGGGAGAGCAGCAGGCTTCTGAGGGTGGACACCTGTGTGGCTGCTCCTTACCAGGTCCTCCCTCTGCAGCAGTGCCCCATCCCCGGGAGGCTCTTGATAAATATTTGCTGCGCAAAGGCTGATTACCACCAGTTGAGAAGTCACCGTCTCTGACCCTGACCGAGCCCATCTTAAGCTGCCTCCACAGGGCGTTCTCAGAGAATAATCATCTGTCTTTCATTTCCTTCTTCTTTCTTTTTTTTTTAAAGCGAGAGGGACAGAGAGCAAGAGAGAAAATCAATTTTATTTAGTTTTTATGTGGTTTTCGTTGCTCTGACACCTCGTTGTGTACGTGGTGATGGGGTTGGAACTCGTGGACTCCCACATGCAAGGCAAGCGATGTAACCACTGAGCCACAGCACCAGCCCCCCCCCCCTTAATTTCTAATGATTTTCCTGGCACTGCAGCCAAATTCTAAAGGCTGAGCCCAGGGGAGCCACGTGGCTACACTTCTGTCCAGGTGTCGAGCGCCAGGAGGCCATCTGGGCAGGGGGCGATGGAGGTGGCTCTCTGGGCTGTAGGGTGCAGGGCAGGCTGCTGTTTTCCTGGCGTGATAGCGCTCACCTCTGCTTTCCTGCAGCCACCACTCCTGGGAAAGCTCTGGTTGGGTGACCAGGACTTTTGGGGTGGTGACTCCAAACTCCTCTTGGGACCAGCTCCTGAAGCCAGTGGAAGAGTCTGTCCTTCCTGGGAGCCCTGGCCAGGATTCCAGGAAGGAAACTTGGCTTGCCTCACGTGCTCCCCTCCCACCAAGGGTCAAGGGTCAAGGGTGGCTGTAACAAACTACTGTGACCTAGAACGACATCAAGGCATTCTTGTGTTTAGAGGCCCCAAGTCTAAAATGCATTTCTCTGGGCCAAAACCAAAGCATGGGCCGGGCTGGGCTCCCTCTGGGGCTCTGAGCAGAATCCATTTCTGTCGTTTTGCAGTTTCTAGCAGCCACCTGTGTTGCTGGCTCGTGGCCTCTTCCCTCTTCATTCATCAGCAGAGGACAGTCCTGGTCTGGCTCTGACCTCCTGCTCCTGGTGCCACTGGGTCCCTGAGATGATCCAGGGTGATCTCTCCATCTCAGCCCAACCACCCCTGCAGACCCCCCCTGCCGTGTGAGGCCCCATACACACGGGTTCGGGGCATGAGGAGGGGCAGCAGGTTGGGGCAGCCACCGTGGCCAGGGTGTGGAATGATGTCGCAGGTGCCATGGATCACGTGACATCTCTGGGGCCAGAGACCTTAGAGACATTCTGGTCCGAGTCCCAGGAGCAGCAGGGAAGAAGCAGGCTCCGAGAGGCCTGCTCCTTCCCCATCACCACTCTGCAGAAGCAGAGACTTGGAGGAACACTGGGCGTCTGGGTGGGCCCCACCTTCCAACCCCCTGCGCCTGTCTGCCACTAGTTCTGTCTGGCACGCTGTGTGCCCAGGTCAGGGACTGGAATTTGGGGGTGACTCAGTCTTTCCCTGCGTTCGCCGGTCAGTCCTGGGGTAAACGGTTCCTCCTCTGATAGCGGAGTGTTCTCTTCCAGCGTTCTGGGCCTTAGAATCTTCTGTGTGCCCAGGCTGGGCGCTTAGGTTCACGAATTCAGTAAGGATGTGGAGTAAAGGGGATGTGTACACACTGTGATGTTATTAATGAAATCAAGCACGTGGCCGTGTGTCGCTGAGCAGGACTTAATAAGGCCCTTCCTGAGCAGGATCCAGATCGGGACGTGGTCCCCTGGCTGGTGTGGATGTGCAGGGAATTCCAGAGGTGGTGTCTGTGCCCTGTAATCTCAAAGAGGATAAGGTAGAAGAGAGGCCAAATGTATAATTTTTAAGAAACTGATCCTTCATTTCAAAGGTGGGAAACCCCATAGTTTTACCTGATTATGGTAATCCATATAGCAGTTCATATGGGGTTAAGCCTATGTCCCTTTGGGGAGCTGTTCTAATTTGTAGGGGAGCTATTCTAATTCTTAGGAGAGTCATGGGGAGACACCTAGTCCAGGGGCGCTTTGTTTCCAACATCAGCTTAGTAATCTGCCTCTTTAAAGTTTGGTTCATTCTCTCCACCTTACCTGACGGGGGGTTGCAAGGGAGTGTGATATTCCCATTTTATGCCTAGATTTTCATAAGTTCCTTAATAATATTGGCAGTAAAATGACTTCCATTATCTAAGTATTTTTTTAAAGCCAAATCTAGGGATTATTGATTCCAATAAAACCTTAGTTTGGGGGCTGGAGCAGTGGCTGGGTGGTTAACGTGCTTGCCCGGCATGCACAAATACATGGGTTCAAAGCCCAGCACCCACGTACACAACTAAGTGTCAGAGCAACGAAAGCCATGCGAAAAACTCAATAAAAATTGATTCTCTCTCTCTCTCTCTGCCCTTCTCTCTTAAAAAAAACAAAAACAAAAACCCTTAGTTACATTGCTAGGAGTAGTACTGGGCAAGGGGATGGTTTCTACAGCTAGATAATCTACTATCATTAGCGAATATTTTAAACATCCTATTTGAGGCGTCTCAGTGTAGTCAACTTGGATGCTTTGGAAGAGTCTTAATCCAGGACTTCTCCCTCCTGGGGGCTGTTTCCCTAAGGCTTGTTTGTTAACCCTTCCACAGGTGACACAGCCTGCATTTACTTGGTTGGCTATTGTAAAATTCCCACGCATCCGTATATTCTTACTATAGCATCGCACATGGCCTGTGGGCCCCAATGGCTTCCATTATGTAAATGGGTCATCATTTCCCTAATGGGTTTTGTAAGCATTTCTCTAGCATCAGGTAGAAGCCATTTTCCCTCGGGAGTCTAGGAAGCTCCCAATTTTATTGTTTTTCTTCTTGTGGGCTGAATATTGGAGTAACTGAGGGAGGAGACAAAACAGGAGTGAAATGGAAAATAGAGACTTCTGATTGCAGGGCGGCCTCTTCAGCAGCTTCATCTGTTAGCCTGTTGCCCTGGGCTTCTATGCTGTGGCCCCATTGCTGCCCTGGCACATGTACGATAGCTATTTCTTCAGGTACCAATAAACTTTTTATAATTTGAATGATTAATTCTTTGTGTATTAAATCCCTTTCTCTGTTATTAATTAGACCATGTTCAGTGCAAATTTTTCCAGAAGTGTGGGCAACTCCAAAGGCATATCTGGAGTCTGGGCAAATTCTTTCCCTTTAGAAACCTTAGGGCTTGGTTTAGAGCAAATACTTCCCAGTTCTGAGCAGACCACCCATGGGGTAGCCTTCCTGACTCTATTATTTTTTATTGTACCCCATCTACTACAGAATATCCATATGTCTTTCCTCTTGTATAACCCAGGAAGACCCATCTATAAAGATCTTAAGGCCTGTTGAGAAGGGGGTGTCTCCAAGGTCTGGTATTTATTAGATCCATGCAGTAATGTTCAGTAGAATCAGAGGTCTTTCTCCCAATTAAGAATTCAGGCAGATTTAAACAGTTTTCACTAGTGAGGGTCAAATCTTCCCTTTCCGGGACAATGGCCTCTACTTTGGAATTCTGGAGTCAGCCATCTCCCCACCTCTTGGTGGAGAAAGGTTCTGACTTGATGGGGTGTGCTCACCATTAAGGCCCCTCCAAAGGTTAACTTCCACTTTCTTCTACCAAAAGGGCAGTGGCAGCCTTCAGGAAAGAGGTGGGAGAACACAGGAGGGCGGACACAGGGGAGGGAGTTGCTATCTTCAAGGGGGTAGGGGGTCTAAAATGGAGGTAGTGGATTATACATCACCATCTTTCAAGTTTGATAGAAAAGACACACATCTTAGAGTGGGGACACACCTCACTGGGGACAGCAACTTCACCTGGCTTTACAGCTGCGGGCGACCTTGGAGACCTGGCCTGAGCGAAGCAGGTGCCCCTGCTCTGCACTGCCTTTGATGGCACTGGGGACACCCAAGGGAGCACTTTGGGCTGGGAGTGCAGTGCAGCCGTTCCCTTCCTCTTCCAAGGTGGAACAGGAAGCCCAGCTGAGAGGGGTTCAAACCAAAAAGGGCAAACCCGCTTTGCCACTGGAGCCGAGTCCTGGCACACCAACGCTGTGACCGGCCCCAGAATGAGTTGATTTCCAGACGCAGGGGCTGCAGCGGGTTGGGCGGCAGCGTGGGCTCTCGGGTTCCTGCCCCCAGGCCTGCTGCAAATCCCCTGCACCTCGGATGATCCCTCCTCCTAATCCAGCCAGCCTCTGCTTGTGTGTGGGGTTGGCACCTGTGAACCAAATTCAGATAGGAAATATATATATATTTTAAATTGCACCTGATAAGAATTATGTCACTGTATTTGAGTTTCTTAGGAACAATATAGGACCCAGAGGAAAGGCAAGGGATCAGGGGATGGGAGGAGGGAGGTAGAGCGGAGTTGGGGGGGATATTGAACATATTGTATTGCTGATTTGTGTGCATCTAGGAACACATGACAACTAATCCCATCATTATGTAAAACTATAATGCACTAAAAAATAATATATATATATAATTGCATCTGTCCTGAACATGTACAGATGTCTTTCTGGTCATTATTCCCTAAATAAGACCGTAGAAGGCCTGTTTGAATAGCATGGTGCTGCATTAGTTTGTATAAGTGACCTAGAGAGGGCCTCATGCAAATGGGGTCACACGGTGCGTTCCGTGCCAACTCTGTCTCATTTTGCACTGCGGCTGGGGTATCTGTGTGGATCCTGGAACCAGCTCACCTGTTCCCGGGAAACACTGAGTCCCAACAGCACTGGCCGTGCAGGTTTCCCCAGGGAAGGCGCAGTCAGGGATCCCTACCAGGGCTCTTGAGACTTCACTGACACATGCCTGGGCCCCTCCCTGCCCTGTGACACACCACAGTGGAGAGACAGCCAAAGCCCCACCTCCTAAGACGCAGCACCAGCACAGAGACCAGCAGGACGTCCCAAGTCCAGGCACCCAGTCAAGCGTCCTCCCGCACAGACTGACCAAGGAAGGCCTGGGTCCGCCCTGGAGGAGCGCGTGGCCTATGAGGTGGAAGGCGCTGCTGGGGAGCGCTCCGCGAGGTGTTTGAGGTGATCGTGCTAAGGGGTGTGTGCAGAGGGACGGCTGGACGTGCAGAATGGAGAGTGACAGGCGAGGACATTCACCACAGGTCACTTGAGGTGACCAAAGCATTTGGGCTGGGCAGGGCTGGGCACGGGGGTCAGTGCCCCCTGGCAAACACTAGGCCATGTTCGGTCCCAGCACCGCAGCAAATAGAAAATGAAGTTGGGCCCAGATGTCCCTGGGTAGATCACGGCCAGACACGATGGACAGATGAGGCAGACGCTGTGTGAGGACGTCCTGGTCACTGCAGGCCCACGCATGCAGGTGGCTCCAGGAGCGTCACCTGGTGATGTCATTGGACCTTACAGTGCATAAGATCCCATGGTGACCAGATTTCTATGTCTTCACCGTTAGGTGACACGTGGCTGTAATTAGAAATGTTTCCATAATGTACTTAGGGACACAGGGATGTTTATAAGGTTCAGTGACAATGTGACATGAAAGCCCTTATCTGACACACGATGTGCGTAGCTGTCCCTCTGGATGCAAGGTGGCTTCAGCTGCCCAGGTCCAGGAGCTCGGGCACTTTCAGAACATCACGTAGCCTTGGCAGAGACCTGTGCCATCCTCCTGAGCACCTGGACCTTCCCTAGAACGCTTGGGAACCCCCCACAGCAAAACGTCTCCTGAAGAGTTGTCGTTCATATTGTCTAGGAAAAATGGCGAGAAAGATTCTGCGTGTTGGGCAGATGCGCTGTTCTCTGTTTTCAGCACACTGCTGGTTGAACCCACGGGGCTGGAGCTGCCTGAGGAGGACACCAGGGAGGCTGCACCCAGGTGTCCCCAGACCTATACTGCACACCGCTGTCCACAGAGTGCTGAACGAGTCACCATCACAGATGGATAAAGCGGTCGATGATCAGACAGAGCCAGGGAATGCTGTTTTTCCTCATGCTTCTATTTTCTACAATAAACATGTAGCCCTTGCACATCCAAAAAATAACTAAAGTCTCTTTGAAAATGAAGAGAACTTGCCAGGCATGCGGTGCACACCTGTTATCCCAGCAGCTTGGGAGGCTGAGGCAGGAGGATCGCAAGTTTGAGGCCAGCCTCAGCAACTTAGCGAGGTCCCAAGTAACTTAGTGAGACTGTGTCTCAAAATAAAAAAATCAAAAGGGAAGCTGGAGAGGTGGCTCAGGGATAATGGTGCTTGCCCGGCACGCGTGAGTACACGAGTTCAAACCCCAGCACCCACGTGCACAACTAAGTGTCAGAGCAACGAAAGTCATGTGAAAAACTAAATAAAAAGTGATTCTCTCTGTCTATCCATCTGTCTCTCTCTCTCTCTCTCACTGTCCTTCTCTCTTTAAAAAAAAATCAAAAGGGCTGGAGATTTGGCTCAGTGGTTAAGAACCCCTGGGTTCAATCTCCAGTACAAAAAAATAAATTAATAAATAAAAATTAAAAATAAAATGAAGAGACCATTTGTCATGGTAAAGATTTAAAACGCAACATCCCAAAGGGAGCATGGATTAATTTGTTTTTGAGGGTAGTTGATGTTTTAAAACACATCTGTAAAAATAGGTTGAAACTAGAAATTCCAGAATGTCACCAGGCAGGTGAGTCCATGGGCTCCAGTGTGGTAGTGATGTCCTCCTCCATCTTCCCTCACAGATTCTAAACTTGTATACATGTGGGGAAAGTTCTCTAGAAGCAAAGCAGAAGGAGGGGGGCTTCTGCAGGGGCCAAGAAGCCAGGAGAGCTTCCTGGAGGAGGCAGCATCCAAGCCACCGCAAGCAGGGCTGGCTGTAACCACAGAGTGCACACCCAGGGCCACTGCTTCCTGCTGGTTCTCCTCTGGCTCTGGCTGCTCAGTGCTGGTCCCCAAGGAAAAGTGCCTTGCAAATGGCTCAACTAACATGTGGTCCCTCCCTGCAGCCACACCCAGTCACGTACAGGATGGAGGGACTCGTGCCAATCATCTGCGACTACGGCTCGGGCTTCAGCAAGGTGGGCTTTGCGGGAGCCCAGGCCCCCGAGGCTGTCTTCCCAACTGTCCTGGGGAAACTCCGGCACGACGTGAGTGACAGGGGCGTCCTCCCTGGGGGTGCTCACCTCATAGGCTCCAAGGAAGTCCTAGAGCAGGTTGGGCGTGCATTAGGTTTGAGGGATGCTTGGTTGGTAACTAGTAGGTGGCAGGGACCGCCCCAGGGTTTCTGCTTCGGCAAAAGCTCCCCTGGGTCACACTGAGAATCACTGGCTGAGATGGAGCAGCCCCATACACAGTGGATGTCTTGACGGGAGTTGTGCTGCTATAACACACTGCCTGGGGCTG
>PVKS010048317.1:0-12456 GCA_004027875.1 Aplodontia rufa | reverse complement strand
CCAAGTCTGTCTGCGGTACAGCGGGCGGGAGAAAGTCAGGGAGTTTGTAAGGAGGCGGGGTAATGGTGGACCAAAGGGACTGACTGGGTGGCGTTGGGGATGATGGACGGGCCGAGGGCTTGCCCTGCCTGAGGAATGCTTGGCTACCCGCGGCGTTTTCTCCAATTTGGTTTTAAATGGGAAAGAGATATTACAAGACAGGTTTTATTTTTAACATTATTTTTCCTACGTGAATGAAATATATCAAGGTGTGTGCTCACCTTTAGTTTTGGAAGAGAAAGCCAGTAGTGTAAACAAACGGTTTTTAGAATGTCTCCTGCGTTGGGGGAGGGAGAGGACATAGGTGGGTCAGCTCCTCTTTCGCTTTGTCTGCTGCTGGCCTCCTTTGAGTGGTGATTAGCGCTAGACTTGTCGTAGGGTTGTTGGTTGTAATTATAGAGGCTTTTGGCTGGCGCAGTCCTAGAAAGGTTAAGCAGTTGGAGATAGGGACTTGTGTGTTGACACAGCCAGTGTTTGGGGGCGTGTCTGATGACGCCGCCTTTTCCAGTAGCGTTACAATGGCGCTGCTGTCTCTGACCTCATGGGCTAGTTTAGGAATCTGAGTAACAGCACCAGAGCTGGCTCAAAGTTGCAGGGCAGGGCGGGGTGGGGGGTGGGGGGACGCCGGCTGAACAGGTTGGTTATTGCAGGAGCGCCCACTTGCAGGGACTCCGTAATCCAAAAGTTTCCAAACTGGAGCGAAGGCGGCGACAGACCAGGTGAGCGTTGAGTGCTCTGATTGGAATGTGCTAAGACTCCGTAAGGCCAGCGCGTCCTTGTTTGACAAAGTTTTGAAGTTTCCCAGGTGGTTTAAGGCTGTGGTGTGGGAACATTGGCAGAGAAGGGAAAGAGGATTTCTTCAGGAAAGCTGACCAATTCTAACTGGATTGCTCAGAGCTGCCGGAAAGATGTGTGGGTGGGCTCTAGAAACTGGAGGTGGGGGGGTAGGACAGGAGCTGTGTCCTAAGCCCTTTCTGGTTATGTTATTGGCTACAGGAAACGGGTTATATTCAAGAGAAGGTTAGAGAAACTGTGTGGAGCGCCCTCATTCTCTTGTAAGGGCTTGATTCAGCCGTATTCAGCGTGTCCTGAAATCACTCTCATGGATTCCTAATAGACTGTAAAGGACCAAGGAAAGTAGCAAAATCCAAGAGTGGTGGTTAACATCCAGAACATTAAATAATCTTAGTTCAGCAGGAGACTGATATGATCCAAAAATAAACTGATCACAGACAACGGGAAAATTGAATAGGGCCCTGTGAGAAATTGAGAATATATACCCACTTCCCTCTCAGCTGTTTTGAGTAGCTCCTCAGCTACCTTTTTCTACCATGTCCAATAAGCTCTTTATCATGAAAGCAGAATCTCAACATTTTCGTATACCTCCCTTGAGAGCAGCGGTATTCACAATAATTGAAAGATGTAAGCAACCCAAGTGTCCATGGAGCCATGAATGGGTAAGCAAAAGATGGAAATTATTCAGCCTTGGAAAAGAAGAAAGTTCTGAAACATGGCACATAATGGATGAAAATTGAGGATATCATGTGGAGTTAAATAAACCAAAACGGTAAAGGACAAAATTCTATGTAATCCTATTTGATGAGGTATTAAAAGAGAGTGGTCAAGGGACTGGAGAGAGAATTTAGTGGTAGAGTGCTTGGCTGCCATGCACGAGGTCCTGGGTTCAATTCATAAATGAGATGAAAAAAATTCTCTCTAAAAAAAGTTCATTTACATTTTTTTCTAAAAAGAAGAAAAACTAAAACTAAGAGAGTAGTCAAATTCATATAGACAGAAGAATGGTGTTTGCCAGAGTGGGGGAATTAGATTTGTTTAATGGGTGTAAATTTCAGGTTTGGAAGATAGAATTCTGAAGATTGGTCACCACCGTAATTAAACTTATAAGTGAACTCTACACTTAAAAATGATAAAAATGTATCATTGTGGTGGCACATGTCTGCAATTGCAGCTGCTTGGAAATCAAAAGCAGAATTGCAAGTTCCAGGACAGCCTGGGTGATTTAGAAAGATTTTCTCAAAGTAAGAATTGCTGGGGATGTTGCTCAGTGGTAGAGCACTTGTTTAGGAGGTACTGCATTCAATTGTCAGTACTGCTGAAAAAAAAAAAAGATGTATGTTTTATGTGTATTTTATCTCCACAAGTGAAAATAAGGACTAGTCCCTCTGCTTCTCAGCCTCTGCCTGCATGCTCTGCCACCATTACCACCACTGCCCCCTGCATCTGTATGCTCCACCACTTCTGCATAATCTGAGCCCTCTCCAGGAGAAGAAGCCATATTTAGTCTCCCTTAGGGACAGAGGCATAGACAATGGCCAAAGGCAGCAGAACAGGCCACTCTGCCAGCTTTCAGCAACTCTGGAGGCCTCTTTCAGGTGTGGTGGCCTCATGAACCAGCCTGGCCTCACTACTTAACTGGTGACCTGCTGGCAGCTCAATGGCTGTCATTATGTAATAGCTCAAGAACTGGGTGTTTGTTTGTTTTTAAGGGGGGTGGGGGTGGAGAGAAAGAAGAGAATTTTATTTTTTCATCTGTCCTGTTTCTCTGACACTCAGTTGTGTATGTGGAACTGGGGTTTGAACCTGGGTCCTTGCACATGCCAGGAAAGTTCTCCAACCTCCAAGCCATCATTCTAGCACTTTTTAAGAGAGAGAGAGAGTGAAAGAGATAGAATCAACTTTATTTTTTCATCTGGTTTTTGTTTTCGTGATACTTACTAGTGTATGTGGTGTTGGGGTTTGAACTGGTGTCCTTGCACATGCCAGGGAAGCACTGTAACCGCTGAGCCACTGCTCCAGCCCCACACCAATGAACCACAGGCTCAGTCCCAAGAACCAGGTTTTTTTTTTAAACAAGATTTTATTTTTCGTTATAGTTTTACATATTGAAGGGGTTTGTTGTTACACTTTCATACATGCACACCACATATATCTCCCCTATACCCTCCCCACACTCTCCTCCTCTTCCACCACTCCTATCATACCCCCTCATCTTCAAGGTTTCCACAAAGGAACCAGGTCTTTTAAGAGCGTCCCCAGAACTCCCTGGCCAAGGTGGGACACTAAATAATTTTTTTTGTTTGTTTTTGCTTTGTTTTGGTACCAGGGATTGGGCCCAAAGGTGCTTAACCACTGACCCACATACCCAACCCTTTTCGAGGCAAGGTCTTGCTAAGTTGTTTAGAGCCTCACTAAGTTGCTGAAGGCTGGTTTTGAACTTGTGAATTCCCTGCCTTAGCCTTCCAAGCTGCTGGGATTACACCACCACGCCAGGCCTATACTAAACCATCTTAATGAAACCTAAGGCATAAGGTTGGTAATTTAGTGTCACTACAACTAGGCAGGCAGGGCTGGAATCCTACAATAGACCAGTTGTGAAATTAAGGCAGAGTGTGGTTCACTTAGGGATGTTAGAAGCAGGAATTGAGAGGATAATATCTCAGTTGATGGATTCAAAATTAAACCGCATTTTCAAGCCACGGAAGGGAGCAATTTATGATTTCCTTGGGCCCTAGGGAAAGCTGTTTCAGCTCCATAATGGAATGATTCCTAAGAATAAATATGCCTGATGTTTTTTGAAAGCTCCATTTAATTGATGGTGAAGAAATGGATTCCTGTTAGAGTACAGCTTCAAAATGAATATAGGCTGGGGCTGGAGCAGTGGCTCAGTGGCTGGAGTGCTTTCGGGGCATTCATGAGGACCTGGGTTCAAGCCCCAGCACATATACACAACTAAGTGTCAGAGAAACAAAGGCCAGATGAAAAATATTCTGTCTTTTAAAAAAATGAATATAGGCCAAGATCATCACTGATTCCAAGATTGCAACCTTGTCTGTCAAACAGTGTTCAGATTGAATAGGGAGCAAATTTGGCAGTGAGAAGGTGAACTGTGCATGCCCCCTGGGTTGTATTGCCATTTGGCCAGCCTGTTCCATGAAATAATATCCAATAGACACTAAAGAAATAGAAATACTACAAACTGAGTGTAATGCTGCACACCTGTAATCTCAGTGACTTGGGAAGCTGAGACAGGAGGATCACAAGGTCAAGGCCAGCCTTGGCAATTTAGTGAAACCTGTCTCAAAAAATCAAAAGGGACAGGGATGTAGCTCAGTGGTAGAATATCTCTGGATTCAATCTCTCCAGTACTGCAAAAATGAAATGGAACATAATCCCAAAGATAATTTCAAAGAATGAGGACAGCTTAGTGGTGGAACAATTGCCTAGTATGTGTTAGACATAGAGTTCAATCCCCAGTACCAAAATAAATAAATTAATTAAATAAGTAAGTTATCCGAGATTAGTATTTGACAGTGTTTGATGTTTTCACATCCGTAAACTAGAATGTATAAACTAAGAACCAGATAGTTTTAAAGTTGCTGTGACCTTGTCCACAAATCTCTAGTTGTTTTTCTTTTTCCTTCTTTTTTTAATCCAGTGAGAGAGAAAGAATGAATTTTATTTATTTTTTCATCTGGTTTTTATTTTTTGGACACTTGGTTATGTATGTGGTGCTAGGTTTTGAACCCAGGTCCTTGTGCATGCTGGGCAAATGCTCGAACTGCTGAGCCACTGCTCCAGCCCCTGTAGTTGGTTTTCTTTTCCTTTCTTTGGTACCAGGGATTGAACCCTGGGGCTCTTAACCACTGAGCCACATTCTCAGCCCCTTTTATATTTTATTTTGAGATAGGGTCTTGCTAAGTTGCTTAGGACTTCCCTAAGTTGCTGAGGCTGTCAGTCTTTCTGTCTAAGCCTCCTGAACTTCTGGGTTTATAGGCGTGTGCCACCATATCCAGCTTCTAGTTGGTTTTCTTTCCTTTGCAAGAGGTGACAAAACATGAAACCTTAGAATGTGTGAGGAAGTTCAGACATTAGTTATGAAAAAAACATTTAAAGACTCTGTGTCCAGGGCTTCTGGTCTTTCAAAGGGTCATGAGGGTTGGCTATGTTTATTTTCATATTTGTGTTTTCTGAGATAATTAAATGATCATTTGTTACTCTAAATAATTGAATAGAACTCTACCAAAATAGTATCTCATTCTTTCTCCACAGTCCTCGGAAAACTATGGCTGCTGCTAAGGGAACAGCCATAGGCATAGACCTGGGCACCACCTACTCCTGCGTGGGGGTGTTCCAGCATGGCAAAGTGGAGATCATTGCCAATGACCAGGGCAACCGCACCACCCCCAGCTATGTGGCCTTCACAGATACAGAACGACTCATTGGAGATGCAGCCAAGAACCAGGTAGCCATGAATCCTCAGAACACTGTCTTTGATGCCAAGCGTCTGATTGGCAGGAAATTTAATGATCCTGTTGTGCAGTCAGATATGAAACTTTGGCCTTTTCAAGTGATCAATGAAGGAGGCAAGCCCAAGGTACTGGTGTCCTATAAAGGGGAGAAAAAAGCTTTCTACCCTGAGGAAATTTCTTCAATGGTACTGACTAAGATGAAGGAAACTGCAGAGGCTTTTTTGGGCCATTCGATCACCAATGCTGTGATCACTGTGCCAGCCTATTTCAATGACTCTCAACGCCAGGCAACCAAGGATGCAGGTGTGATTGCAGGACTCAATGTGCTAAGAATCATCAATGAACCTACAGCTGCTGCCATTGCCTATGGATTAGATAAAGCAGGTCAAGGAGAGCGACATGTACTCATCTTTGATCTGGGCGGAGGCACATTTGATGTGTCCATCCTGACCATAGATGATGGGATTTTTGAAGTAAAGGCTACAGCTGGGGACACCCACCTAGGTGGGGAGGACTTTGACAATAGGCTTGTGAGCCACTTTGTGGAGGAATTCAAAAGGAAACACAAGAAAGACATCAGCCAGAACAAGCGAGCTGTGAGGCGTTTGCGTACTGCCTGCGAGAGAGCCAAGAGGACCCTGTCATCCAGCACCCAAGCCAATCTGGAAATTGATTCACTTTATGAAGGCATCGACTTCTACACATCCATCACCAGAGCCCGTTTTGAAGAGCTGTGTGCAGACCTGTTTAGAGGTACCCTGGAACCTGTGGAAAAAGCTCTTCGGGATGCCAAGATGGATAAGGCTAAAATTCATGACATTGTTTTAGTAGGGGGCTCCACTCGCATCCCTAAAGTGCAGAAACTGCTTCAGGACTATTTTAATGGACGTGATCTCAACAAGAGCATCAATCCTGATGAGGCAGTAGCCTATGGGGCTGCAGTTCAGGCAGCCATTTTGATGGGTGACAAGTCTGAAAAGGTACAGGATCTGCTTTTGTTGGACGTGGCCCCCCTGTCTCTCGGGTTGGAGACAGCTGGAGGCGTGATGACTGTGCTGATCAAGCGCAACTCCACCATCCCCACCAAGCAGACACAGATCTTCACCACATACTCAGATAACCAGCCTGGGGTGCTGATCCAGGTATATGAGGGTGAGAGGGCCATGACGCGCGACAACAATCTTCTGGGGCGCTTTGACCTGACTGGAATACCTCCTGCACCCAGGGGAGTTCCTCAGATTGAGGTGACCTTTGACATTGATGCCAATGGAATTCTCAATGTTACAGCCATGGACAAGAGCACTGGCAAGGCCAATAAGATTACCATCACCAATGACAAAGGCCGCTTGAGCAAGGAGGAGATTGAGCGCATGGTTTTGGATGCAGAGAAGTATAAAGCTGAAGATGAAGTCCAGAGGGAGAAAATTGCTGCAAAAAATGCCTTAGAATCTTATGCTTTTAATATGAAGAGTGCTGTGAGTGATGAAGGTTTGAAGGACAAGATTAGTGAGTCTGATAAAAAGAAAATTTTGAATAAATGCAATGAAGTCCTTTCCTGGCTGGAGGCCAATCAATTGGCTGAGAAAGAAGAGTTTGATCATAAGAGAAAGGATTTGGAGCAGGTGTGTAACCCCATCATCACAAAACTCTACCAGGGAGGATGCACTGGGCCTTCCTGTGAAACAGGATATACACCTGGAAGGGCT
Source organism: Aplodontia rufa (assembly GCA_004027875.1). Classification (NCBI taxonomy): domain Eukaryota; kingdom Metazoa; phylum Chordata; class Mammalia; order Rodentia; family Aplodontiidae; genus Aplodontia; species Aplodontia rufa. The sequence goes on along the minus strand of PVKS010048317.1, from coordinate 5,441 downwards.
GCCACAGGCCCTACCATTGAAGAAGTAGATTAATCTTTTCTGGAATTGGAGGGTTCTAGGGTGCCTATAGGTGAATTTTATTCCCTTCATTTTCAAACACCAATTATGATTTTTGACTGGACCTGAACCTAAGTTACCATCCCTTTGGGATTCTAGTGACGGAGACACACCATCTTTTCATACTCCAACGTCTTGTCTGTAACTCTGAAATGGACTATTAGGAAAACTTGGCCCCTCTTTGAACCATTTGATGAATTTGAATGTCTGTTATTTATTTCCAGTCACCCCAGCTTTCTGCTTCCTGTGTGGATGGTTATCAGTAAATTTGTTCCTAAAGGAAATTACTTCTGGTATCTTTAGGCTGAGTGTACCTTGAAAAGTAAAAACAGGAGTTCATAGAGAACATGTTCTCTGATTGTGGGCTCATTGTGAATGATTAAACTGGTAAGGGCAAAGTATTTGGATTTTCATGAGCTCATTGTTTCAAACAAAAAACAATTTTCAGTCCTCAGGCACCTTTAACCTAGATGGAGCCATTGCTTACTATGGTTACTTCTTATAATCAGATATAGGCTGGTTTAGGCATTTAGGATTCAGCTGGGGGATGGGGAACAAACCCTCTTTGATGTTCCAATGTTATTATAGGTGGGGTCTAGGAGATCCATTATTTGTAAATTCAAAGAACCCATTATGTCCTTTACATGCAGAAACTATTTCAACAAACTCTTGACAAATTTACATTTATGCAGGATGAGAAATGGAAGATTTTAGTCTGATTCCATGAAAAAGTATTATCACTTGTCATATTACGTATTTATAAAAATGTGAGGGTCATGAGTATGTTAGTATATGTAACTGCATTTGTGTCCTTTTATGTTTGAGAAACATTTGGAAGTGAAATATTAGTGGGTTATTGCCACCCCGGAGCCACAGTCTAATTGTAATCCTATAAAAGGACAGCTCTTGGCAAAAGCATGTAAATATGAACTGAGGCTAGGGTTGTAACCCAGTGTAGAGCACATGCTTAGCATGCCTATGGCCCTGGGTTCAATCACCAGCACCTAAAAATAATAAAAGACTAGACTAGGAGAAATCTATTTACTTTTTTACTGGGAACCTTTGATAAAAATGTAGACTTTTGCTCGGGCTCCCTGGTCTTGGGTACTCATTTTAATTTTACTTATGAAAGACTGAACAAATCAACAAATTTTCTAACCCCCCCCCAAACAATTATCAATAGAAAGTGTACATGTTGGGTGGCTCAGCGATTAGGGCGCTTGCCTGGCATGCGCGAGGACGCAGGTTTGAACCCGAGTACCACGTATGAGCAAAGAAAGCCACATGAAAAATAAAATTGATTATCTCTTAAAGAAAAAAGAAAGTGCAGGGTGTGAGCAAATAACACTGCTTTCCGCAAAAGTGATAGAAAAACTCAAAAACCTTGGCGGAGAGCCGCTAAACACTGCGAACCCCTGGCGGCCGCTTTGCCTGCGCCTGCGCCTTGGGCACCGGCCCGCCTCAGGAGGAAGTCGGAAGACAGGAAGCCCCGCCCCTTTCCTGGCCTCACGGCCCCCTCGTCTCTACCCCACCCGCTCGCTCCGAGCCACGAGTCTGCCGCGCTCTCCCAGTTAGTGCTCCAGGTTTCGCAGCGCTACACTTGCGCCTGCGTGAATCCGCCCCGCCCCACGCGCGGACTCACGCTCGGGTTCTGGCCCTGCCTCCGGCCCGCGGCATCCGGACCTTTCCTTCCCGGTGCGGCCGGCAGCGCGCGGCGCCAGCACCATGGTGGGTACCGTGACGTCACAAGGGAGCGCCGGCGGGGGGCGCGGGTGTTTCGGATAGTTGGGCACCGGGTGGGACTCCGGTGTTTGTCCTTCTGGGCTGGAATTAGAATTAGGCCTGGGGTTTCCCCCTCCATCCTTAGTTCCTGCGCCTCAAGTTCTTTGCTGGGAGCAAATGGGTTACTTTCCTCCCTATGAGAAAAAAACTCAACAAATCCGAGGGAAAGTTGGCGGGGACAACTGGACATCAAGGAGGCATTTTCCTGCCGGAGACAAAGCTTCGGGACCCTGAGAGCGGTGTACCTTCTGCAGGTCACTGAAATAAGTGGGCAGGGGACCCCAGAAGAGGTGAACGGTTGAGAGAGCGGGCTCGAGGACTGAAGGAAGGGTTCAGTCCTTCAAGCGAGGGGCTTAGTGAGGTGTGTAGACTTATTTGGACTCCACCCTCTCACTCCTTTTAGTCGAGTATTCTTCACTGTGAAATTTTAAGACCTGCCAGAGATACAATGGGACCACTAATATCAGCATTTGAAAATACTGGCAGGGGGACACTCCTCCCTATCATGTCCCTTCCATGATGGTTTTGCCCCTTTTGCCCAATAGCTCTTCTACTCCTTTTTCAAGTCCCTTGTGGGCAAGGATGTGGTCGTGGAACTCAAGAATGACCTAAGGTAGGTACCTGTTTCAAGGATGTGGCGGGTGGGTGTGCTTGAGGCTCTGGAACCTATTTGAAAATTTTTTAAGGGCTGGGCAAGGTTGGAGAGATGCGAAGAAATCAATGACTTGTGCCTTAAGCTTAAGATTAGCTGGGGAATTAAATGATGTATTGGAGAATACAAGGCAATATGTAGTTTATTAAAGAATGTGAAATAGGTATGGAGATATCAATGTTTTTCCAAAATCAAGTTTTTTCCTTATGATTAACTTATGTACTCTTTTATTTGAACTTCTAGAAATTTAAGAGTCAGTTCCACAAATAATGTACAGATTTGTCTTGGCAACTTTTCAAGACCCAGTCTTGAAAATTAAAAAAGGGTTGGGGGTGTAGCTCAGTGGAAAGCTCTTGCCCAGCATGTGTGAGGCCCTGGGTTCAATCCCCAGTACCACCCAAAAAGGGGGAAAGGAGAACAAAAATGGGGTGGTTGAATTGTAGTATTTCCATATCATATACCTGTCACATAAGAATGAAGTGATAGTGAAAACAGTTGCAGAATATATATGTAGCATGATCACTCTTTTGTTAAAGAAAATGTAATTGAGGGCTGGAGCGGTGGCTCAGCGGTTTCGGCGCTTGCCTGGCAAGCACGAGGACCCGGGTTCAAACCCCAGCACCACGTACACAACTAAGTGTTGGAGCAACTAAGGCCATGTGAAAAACTAAATAAAATTGTTTCTCTCTTTCTCTGTCTCTCTCACTGTCCCTCTCTCTTAAAAAAAAAAAAAGAAAATGTAATTGATAATCAAAGATCAACACAGTCCCTTCTGTCTATACTGTTGTTGCATCCCCTATCTTCTTTTGGCATTGGCTCGTGATTATCTTTCAGGGCTTGGATTAAATACTGTGTCTTTGGAAAGACTTGTCCTGATTGTTCAAGTCACATGGAATCCAGAGTCACAGAGTATTTTCTTGGTGGATGCCTCTCAAATTGTGATTTCATTGAAGTATATTTTCTGTTTATAGCCTGTTCTTACAGGGCCAGGACCATGTTTAAGCTCACCTCTGTGTAATTCCTAGCACATGCCAGGTTTATAGTAAGTGCGTAAAGAAAAATAGCTAACATTTGACAACCACCTGTCTAAAACAGATTGCTCTAAATACTTTACACTCATTCATTCATTTAATTCTTTTATTTTTTTTTTTTTGAGTTTTTCACATGGCTTTTGTTGCTCTGACTCTTAGTTGTGTACGTGGGTTTGAACCCCGTGTACTTGCACGTGCCAGGCAAGTGCCGTAACCTCTGCTCCAGCCCCCATTTAATTCTTAAAACAGCCCTATGCACACACTATGTTTTTAAAAAATAGAGTCAGTGAGAGAAAGAGAAAGAATCACTTTATTTAGTTTTTCATGTGGCTTTCATTGCTCCAACACTTCCTTGTGTATGTGGTGCTGGGGTCTGAACCTGTATCTTCACACATGCCAGCAAACACCATAACTGCTGAGCCCCCACTCCAGCCCCTGCATACACTATCATTGCTGTTTGGTTTTCATTTTTGTTTTTAAAGAGAGAGGGACTGTGTGAGAGAGAGAGAGCAAAGAATCAATTTAGTTTTTCATGTGGCCTTCGTTGCTCCAAGACATCATTGTGTATGTGGTACTGGGGTTTGAACTAGCATACTCATGTATGCAGTGCAAGCACTGTAACTACTGAGCCACTGCTCCAGCCCCTCCATCATTGCTGTTTTATACATAAGGAAACTGAAGTTTAGATATGCTAAGAAACTTTCAAGTGTACAAAACCTAGTGAGTGACAGCCATGCATGGTGACGCACATCTATAATCCCAGTGTCTCAGGAGTCTGAGACAAGGCAAGTTCAAAGACAGCCTTAGTAACTTAGTAAGACCCCATCTCAAAATTTAAAAAATAAAATAATAGGACTGGGGATGGGTTGAGTGGTTAAAGTTCCCTGGGTTCAATCCCTGGTATCAAAAGAAAAAAACAACTAGTGAGTGATAACCAATACTGAAATCCAGTTCTATCTACCTCTTTTTTTTCTCCTATACTGTGGATTAAACCAAAGCCTCGTCCATGCTAGGCAAGTGCTCTACCATTGAGCTCCATCCCTAGCACATTTTTGGCGGGGGACTGAGGATTGAACCCAAGGGTAAAGCACCACTGAGCTACACACTCTCAGCCCTTCTTAGTATTATTTTTAAAATTTTGAGACAGGTTCTCACTAAGTTGCTGAGGGTCTCACTGAGTTGCTAAGGTTTGAACTTGGGATCCTCTTGCCTCTACCCTCTCAGGTCACTGGGATTGCAAGTGAATTCCACTGTGCCTAGCTGCAGCACATTAAAACTGGTTTTTTTTTTTTTTTTTTTTTTTTTTCTTTTTTGAGAGCTGGGAGTATAGTTCAGTGGTAGAGTGCTTGCTTTGGTTCAATCCTTGGTACCGTGAAAAAAAAATTTTTTTTTTAAATTTTGAGATAGGTTTTGTTAAGTTGCCCTGGCTAGACTTGAATTTACACTTCAGCCTCTCAAGTAGCATAGATGCAGATGAACACCACCACACCCAGCTGAAAAACTGCCATGCATTATGATAATTTTTGCTTAATTTCTTTTAATAGAGGAAGAGAATGAGAGAATTAATTTTATTTATTTTTCCATCTGGCCTTTGTTTCTCCAACACTTAGTTGTTGTATATGTGGTGCTGCAGTTTGAACTAGAGTCCTAGCGCATGCCAGATAAGTGCTCCAACCTCTGAGCCACCACTGCAGCCCCAGAATGATGTCTCTTTAATTGCCCTTCCTAAAAAGAAAGAAAAAAAAGCTCTAAAGCAATAAATGTTTAAAAATAGCTGATGGGGGCTGGAGCGGTGGCTCAGCGGTTTCGGTGCTTGCCTGGTAAGCACGAGGACCCGGGTTCAAACCCCAGCACCACGTACACAACTAAGTGTTGGAGCAACTAAGGCCATGTGAAAAACTAAATAAAGTTGTTTCTCT
>PVKS010048316.1:0-12456 GCA_004027875.1 Aplodontia rufa | reverse complement strand
AAACAGTGGGTGTGTTGGCAGGTTTTAGACAGCAACCAAGAGCTAGATCCCTTGATTCAAACCACTGATATCATTAAATGATCCCATAGTTCTGTTAAGTCACTTTATAATAAAATAAATGGCATAAATTTGAACTCACTGAACATTTCTATTAATAAAGCACTTCTTTTATCTGTTTTATATATTGTTAGTTGTTAGAATTCATTAAAAGGAGAATTCAGCTATCTCAAAAGGTCCCCTTGTGGGGCTGGAGCCGTGGCTCAGTGTTTCTGGTGCTTGCCTGGAATGTGCAAGGACATGGGTTCAAACCCCAGCACCACGGACACAACGAACTGTCTGAGCAACAAAAGCCATGTGAAAAACTGAATAAAATTGATTTTCTCTTTCTCTCTTCCTCTCTCTCTCTCTCTCACTGTCCCTCTCTCAAAAAAAAGTCCCCTTGTTTGACAGAGAAGGAAACAGACCCAGAAGAAAGGCAAGTATTTGCCCAAGGTGACACAGCTTGACAGAGTTAGAACGGTCCCTTTCAACCTGTATATGCCTTAAGCTTCTAAGACAATGTCTGAATTAAGAACTGCATTGTACAAAGGCCCTCCTTCCCTATGGGATCTTTGCAGAGCAGGAACGAATATTCCAGTATACTTTGGAGCTCAACCCAAACCACCATGTTCTCCATCACGTGATCTTCTTATGGGGCCTGAGCTTTCACTAGGCCTCAGGTCTAGGTTTCTTTCTGTCAGAGGCACCACCTCGCTGCCTGCTCTGTTCTCCAGAGGCTTCCTGGGATTCCCTCAAGCCAGGGCTTGGGCCAGGAAAGCTGAAATTTCCTACTTGCTCAACGTGGCTTGACTCCCAGAGGTTGGGTCTGAGCTCCAAGCCTCTTTGCCACACTTCCTGGGGACTTACATCCCTTGCCTTGTTGCTGCTCGTTCTGACACCTCCTCCCAGGTGTTGGTCCCTTTAACACTTGCTTGCTGGCAGACATCCTTGCAGGCCCTCCCCCCCTTAGTCACTGCTCCAGCCTGAAACCACTACTGCTGCCTGAGACCTCCTGCCTTTTATCTTGCCCCAGAAGCCGAGCCCTCCGGTCCCTTAATTGTTCAGGTTGCTCTTTTCTGAACTCACTCCAATTGAGCTCCATAAATTGTAGATAATTGGACTGTCTCGCTCAGATTACGAGCCCCTGGGGCAGTGTCTTCTTGGTCAGGTAGAGTCCTGCCCACAAAGGGAGGGGTGAGAGGTGGGGCCCAGAGGAGTCCAGCCCAGCAGACCCCTGGGGAGAAGGCACAGGGTCACAGCGCAGACATTCTCCCACCACCCGGCTCTGCAGCCTTCATCTCTGTGCTGCCATAGTCCTCATGGGTCAGCAAGTGCATGAGGGGCCAACCCTTCTCTACCAACCATGTTGGCAGCAGTTGTCTAGCATATAAAGTGGTTTGTCAAATACTGTCAGTTTTAGCATTCCAGAGCTCAGGATTTATGGGTAGTGGGGTCTCAGATGGGCAAATGCCATTAATAACACCTTCCCAAAGAAATTTATATTGCCATTCATTTTGGGCACTGCCAAGAAAGTTGATTTGGTGGCATCCTAGTTATCTAGGAGATGGGATAATTATTGCTCTAATGGGTGGCTGGAGCAAGGAGAGAGGCCGAGACAACAAAGTCTTGTTCTGGACTCAGGACTCTCTCTCTGACCACCAGCTCATGACTTCCCATCACCCTGGTGCTGCAGTGAGCCAGGACATACCCTGGAGCAGCCCCATGCTTGTTCTCACTGTATATGGGAGATGGTCTGTCCCCATTTCCGCTGAGGTTACGTGCCACAGGCTCATTCCTTTCTACTCCCCACAATACCAGATATTCCCATCACTGTCCATCAACTCTGCTAAAGGCAGTGGAGCCCACCACCTCAAAGCCTGGCACTGAGGCTGGTACCAAGTAAATATCTGTTGAGTAAATGCATGAATTAACAAATGTAGTATTATAGTCTGAATTCTTCCATGCTTTCAACCTCTGCACAATCGACCCACTTTCTTCACATGATTCTCTCATGGGAAATGAGAAGTTCGTATTAGCCATCTCTTGCCTCCAGTTGGGACTGTATGCAAATGTTCCCAAGCAGGAGGCTTTTAAGACTTCTACAAAATGAAGTTGAAAAGGAAGCAGCTGGGCTGTCATTAAAGAAACACTCCAACTTGGAATCAGGACCTGTTATGAGATCTTCTCTTTCACTCATCTAGAATCTAAATTGCAAAGGGGAAATGAAGCTAGAAAAAGGAACAGGCTTTGTCTGTTACTTCAGAGGGCATATGTACATCCATTCATTTAACAAAACTTTACTGAGTACCTATTGTATGCCAGGTACTATTCTAAGGGTTTTTCTGACACTCTGGTTGCTTGGTGGAAGCAATAATTGAGGAGCCAAATTGTAGACAGGGAGCAAGTTAGGAGACTGTATCACTATTTGGGGTAAGAGAGAAAATGCTGAACAAAGGCAGTAGCATTGGAGAAAAGTAGAAACATTGGAGACCATTCAGGAAACAACATTGAGGGTACTTGATTGCCTGTGAAGGTTAAGGAAGAGAGGCCTCTCTAACATAATTAAACCTAGGTTTCTGTTGTGAGAGACTGAGTGCATAATGGTGTCACCAATGAAGATAAGGGACACAGGGCTCTGGTTTGGGGGCTTGATGGAAGAAAACTGGAAAATAAGTTTGTTTTGGAATGTGTAAAATTTGAGGAGGTGGAGGATAAATGATCCAATAAAATATGGAGGTAAACTAAGTGTGGGAGAAACAAAGGCCAGATGAAAAAATAAATAAATAAAATTGATTTTGTCTTTTAAAAAAGAATATGGAGGTACAGAGTTCAGCTAAGAGGTTTGGACACAACTAAGAGTTTTGGGAGTCCTCAGTACCAGGCTCTTTAGGGAAAAGGTATATAGGGAGAAATGATGAGACCTCAGGAGAGCACCCTCAAGTGTTCCAATTTTTCAAATATATGTGAAAGGCTATGTATAATATGGCAATGAAGACTTAGAAGAAACAGTCAATGAGGGAGGTAGTAAGCCATGACAGAGAAGAATCATGAAAGCCAAGGTAGGTTTTTAAAGGCAGAAGTGATTAGTCCAGTTGGTATACAGAAAAGGTCCATTAAAAGAAAGATCTGGAAATGTCTGTATGGATTCTGCAGTGACCATTGCTCATGCAGTTAGTGAAATGGTGGAACCTCATAGTCAGGGGTTGAGGAATAACTGGAAGGTGGGGAAAGGGACACAATGAATTCGACCACTCTTTCAAGAAGTTTTAGCTGAGATCGAACAAATGAAGATAGTAGCTGAAGGAAAACACAAGCTCAAAAGAAACTCTTTAGAAGATGGAAGGGACGAGTGTGTGTGTGTGTGCGCGCGCGTGTGTGTGTATGTGCACGCACACACACACGCATGCACGCGCACATGTTGTATGTATGTATGTGTGTGTGTTCTCATGGGAAGAAGCTGGCAGAAGTTGAAGATAAAGAAGGAGACATGATGATAGGATCCAGAACATAGAAAGAATAATTATCCTTGTGCAGAAAAAGAGCAAAAAGAAAGAGAAAAGGACAGTAAGACATGCAAACAAGCTTGTAGTTGTGGAAAGGGAGTTCATATCCCATGGCCTCTATTTATAAAGGGCAAAGGTTTAGAATAGTGGCTAAGGCACATGGGAGAGAGAGTTAAATAGAGGTCAGAGGGTCTACAGTGTTTAGAAACAACTTACTAAAATGGAAACCATGTATTTGTAGTGGCACCCATCTGAGTGGTATCTAATTTTTCTCCTGGCGGTGGAACAAGCGATGTAGATTTTCCTATTGATTCAGGGCTTGGGATTTGTAAGGTAAGGCAAGGGAGATTGAGTGGTGCAGTTACTAGTCGGAATGATCAATCAATGGAGACAGGTTGGGTAAGGAAAGCAGCAAGGATGGGGGACTACTAAAAAGTTAGGAAAAATGGTGTGAATCGAAGGTCTTATGTAATGAGACAGAAGAGATTCTGAAGAAGGGAAGTGGGAAAGCTAGAAGATGGCAGTGGTATTCTTAGGATGTTAGAATTCAGTGGTACCAATATTCTAGGTGATTTCAAGGTATGACAATAAGTTGGTTTTCTGAAGTGTAGTGGAAGCCAGTCTTTACAGTTGAGGATGTCAAGGATGTGGGAGAACAGAGCAGTAATGCTTCATCCTGGCTTCTGATGGAGGTAACAATAGAAATCTTGTAAAAAGTTTACTGCAATCCTGCCACACTAGAATTACCTGGGGACTTACAAAAATATCTACACTCGGACCACATCCCCAGAGACATATATTCAATTGGTTTGAACTGGCTCCAAGCATCAGTTCTTTTTAAAAGTTTTCCAAGTGTTTGCAGATCAAGAACTGCTGGACAGAGTGGAATCATCCACGTGAATGTAATAATTGGCCAATGCGGCAATGAGAATTGACAGTGGAGCAGGAAAAAATAAACTAAGAGGGAGAGCAAAAATCCTCTGATGCAGAAGAGAAACTAGATGACAATGATGGTTGACAGAGGAGGACTGATGGAACATGCTTCCAAAGGAGGAATAGTGGAGAGTAATGGTATGGAAGCAGCCACAGAGATTTAGGTGATGCAAACCCCACTTCTAGATTATGTGCTGGTGTGATATGGGAGGAGGAGCTGAGTTTTAGAGGAAATATTGTGCCCACAATGAGCCTGATTTTAGCAGTTAGTGCAGGAGGTGGAGCACAACTCTAAGAAGAGATCGTGAGTGTAGGGGAATTTGCTGACAGTAGCATTTCTATGACACTCATTGGGATCAAGGCTGCCATATTGTTCTGCCCCAAGGATGCTATTCACATGGGAATGATGGGGCAGGTGAAGAAAGACCATAGCAGGATGGGGATGGGAGATCAGAGGGACATTTGAGACCACATGAGACTTCTGTGCTTCTCTTCTTGCTTCAGGTTTTTTTTTAGCTTCAGGAAATACTAATTAACAGGTTTGGGATCCCAAACATTTTCAGTGGATCTCTTCTAGTGGCCTCATCTTACATTCTCAATTTTCCTTTTCTCTTGAAATTTTCTCAACTTCCTTAGCCACTTACTCCTCACAATCTCCTGGTGGACCCCAGTCTGAAAGGAAGTCACTGTGACTTGATTTCACCATGCCATCTTCCATTCAAGATTCAGAGAATCAGCCCAGGACTTCTATGGTAATGGCTGCTCTGCATGTCCAGAAAGGCTGTTGGAGTCCTTGGCTACAAAGCTCTAGTTGAGCACTGTTCCACAAGTCTGATCTTTCAGGCAGAAGACGATATGTTGTAGAAGACTCAGAGAGAAGTTCAGAGGAACAGGAGGAATCCCACGGCTGAAAAAAGTCACAGTTAATGGAAATCTCACCCCTGGGATATGTTGCTTATTAGCTGAATGTGAGTGACAGGACACTGATTTGGTCGAAGGTGAGAAAAATAGTTTTAAAAAGAATGGACATTTCCTGTATTAATTGGATCTACAAAAAGGCTTCTGCCCTGAGTTGGCTAATCCAAGCTCTGTTTTCAAATAAATTGTTCGTGTGATAGTGCTCTGTCCCCACCCCACTCATTCTTTACCCCACCATCAGAGCTATTCAGCCTAGAGTGAGAGCACACAGCCCTAACCCTGGCATGGAACAGCCAAATCATATTTTGCCTTGGCATACCCATATACACTCTTATCCGCCCTCAGCTCCCTGTGCAACTTTCCAAACCATCCAGTTCCCACTTGGACAATACCCTATGGCTGAGAAGTCTTTCCCAAATCCAGAGAAGGGAAAAATGGGTGTGAATGGATTTTCACAGCCTGTGATAAGCAGAATTTTAGGATGAACCCCCCCCTTAACAAGTGCAGTTATATAAACTATTTCCCCTTGAGTGGGTAGGACCAGTAAATGTGATGGGTTATCACCCCCATGATTATGCTGACATAAGGAAAAAGGGATGTGTCAGATGTAACTAAGGTCCATAATCAGCAGACTTTGAGTTAATCCAAATTGATTTAACCAGGTGAGTCCTTAAATAGGTTACAGTCTTTTCAACATTGAGGACTGCTGTATTTGAATATGCACAGGCAAAATTATAAAACTTGACCTGAACTTCACACCTTCTACAAAAATTAACCAAAAATGGAGGAGTGGGGTAGGTGATGTAGCTTAGTGGTAGAGTGCATTTTTATTTGTGAGAGGCCCTTGGTTCCATCCCCAGTATCAAAGGAAAAAAAAACTCAAAGTGAACCATAAACTTAAAAATAAAACATTCTACTATAAAACTTTTAGAAGAAAACATAGGGGGCTGGAGCAGTGGCTCAGCGGTTATGGTGCTTGCCTGGCAAGTGCAGGTGCACAGGTTCAAACCCCAGCACCCACGTACACAATTAAGCATCAGAGCAATGAAAGCCACGTGAAAAACTCAATAAAATTTATTATCTATGTCTCTCTCTCTCTCTCTATCCTTCTCTCTTTAAAAAAAAGAAGAAGAAAACATAGGAGAAGATATTTGGGACCTAGGAACTGGTGAAGAATTCCTAGACTTGAAATAAAAGCATGCTGCATAAAAGAAAAAAAATCAAAAACAAAAACTTTTACTCTGTGAAAGATCCTACTAAGAGGAAGGAAAGAAGCTACAGACTAGGGGGTGGGAAATATTTGTAAATCATATATTTGACAATGGACATTTATCTCAAACGTATAAAAAATTTTAAAAACTCAACAGTAAAAAAAACCCAAATGATCCAATTAGAAAATAAGCATGAAAATAAGGCATGAAGAGACATTTCACTGAAGAGAACATGCAGATGGTAAGTAAGCACACGGAAAGATGTTCAACATCATTAGACATTAGGGAATTGCTAATTAAAACCACCTATCCAAAAGGCTGAACAAAATAGTGACAACACCAAATGCTGGTGAGGATGTGAGAAACTGCATCACTCGTTCCTTGCTGGTGGGAGTGTTAAATAGCATAGCCGCCCTGCAAATAGTACGGCAGTTTCCCTAAAGCTGTGCATCCACTTGCCACAGAGCCCAGCCGTCACATTCTTGGACATTTATCCCAGGGCATTGAAAATCTGTGTTAACACAAAAATCTGCGCCCAATTGTTCATAGCAGCTTTATATGCAATAGCCAGAATGGAAAACAGGCAAATGTCCCTTACTAGGTGAACGATTAAACAAACTGCTACCATGGAATCCCACTCAGCAATAACAAGAGGAACGAACTATTAATATGTGCAAAAACTTGGATGGATCTGAAGGGCATTATGCTGGGTGGGGGCAAAAAGCCAATCGCAAAAGGTCACATACTCTGTTATATAACATTCCCCAGATGACAAAATTCTAGAGTTGGGGAGCAGATGAGTAGTTGCTGGGGGCTAGGGATGCTGGAAGGGAAGGGTGTAGTTGTCACTGTACTGGGTTAGTACTGGGGAAATCTTTGAGGTTATGAAACAGTTCTGAATGTTGCCTGTAGTGCTGGTGTCTGGAATCTATACATGTGATAAAATGACATGGACGTGTCCACATACATTGAACCAACATCAGCTACCTGGAGTTGATATTGTTCTCTGGTTATATAAGGTGTAACTGCTGGGGAGCACCGGATGAAGGATATGTGGGACCTCTGTACTATCTTTGCAACTTTCTACGATTCTCTAATTATTGAAAAATAAATAGAGAGGAGGAGGAGGAGGAAGTGCCACAGCAGCTGCTCTCTTTGCCCTTGCAGAAGCAAACAATCTTGCTGTGAACTGATTATGGAAGGGGCCATGAGGCAATGACCTTGAGTTGGCCTCTAGGAACTGAGAGTAATCCCTGACTAACAGCTGACAGAAAAATGACGGTTTAAGTTCCACAATGACAGGAAACTGAATTTTGCCAGCAATCAGTGTGCTTGAAAGAGAACCCCAAGCTTCAGATGAACTGCAGGCCTGTGGATCCTTGATTTCATCCCAGAGAGACCCTGAGCAGGGGACCCAGCTAAGCTGTATCCAGACTCCCTATGTATGGAAACCGTGAGATAATAAATTGGTGTGTTTTAAGCCATTCAGTTTATGATAATTTGTTACACAGCAATAGATAACTAATGCAGAGCCCCCAGGGTGAGATGCCATTGAACAAATGGGAGCTTTGCTTCCAGGGGCCACAGCTGGGATCTCCACAGTCTGACAAAAGAAAGCAACATCGGGAGAGAGAAGCCAGCCTCAGAGTTGAAACAGATGCTCATGGTCTTTCCCCCAGAAAATGATTTTCAGTTTAGAGTCTTGAACTGCTTCCAAACCAACCCAGCTCTGCTGGCTGCTTGACCCTGCAGTCTGCTGTCACATCCCAAATATGCTGTTCACAGTCACAAATGAATTGCACATTGATGGCACTATGCACTTGCCCTGCTTCTTGCCACACATTTTCAGCTGTAGCAGATTCCCTTTGCAACTTTCTTGGCCTCACTTGGGGTGACAGCCTTGCACCCAGGGCCTCAGCTGCTCCAATAGCCCTACCAAGATCACAGGCAGTAATGTGAAGCCAGCCTGAGCCTCAGAAATTGGCCCTTTCTCCCTTTCTTCTAGGACCCAGAATCTGGGCCAGCAGAACACCCTGGCTGGCTTTCAGTGAATGCCAGAAAGGTTAAAAACAGAGAGTGGAATTGCACCAGTGAACTGGGCGTTTTCTTTTGATCTTGGTTTCTGCCGCATTGTATCATGGTAACTGTAGTAGTGTGCTTGGGCTACTCCAACAAACCACCAAAGACTGCATAGCTTAAACAACAGAAGTTTATCTTCTCACCAATCTAGGGGCTGGGAAGTTCAAGATAAGGTGCTGACTTATTTAGTTCCTGATGAAAGTTTTGTTTCTGGCTCCACATTCCATCTTCACGTGATGGAGAGATTGCTCTTGTGTCTTTCCCTCTTCTATTAGAGTACCAGTCCTACCAGATCAGGGCCCCCACCCTTATGACCTCACTTAAACTTGATTACCTCCTCACAGGCTTTATCTCCAAATACAGTCACATTGCAGGTTCGGGCTTCAGCAAATGAATTTGGGTGGGACAACAATTCAGTTCATATTGGTTATCCTCTTAGCATGACACCATCATTTACAAATTCTGTTCCAGTCCAGGTGGACAGGGTTGGTGACTGGTGGCAGCAGGAGGCAACTGGTCATGCCCTCATAGGCTTGAGCAATCTCACTTCCAATCTTAGGAGCTGGCACAGCATAGAACATGGACATTGGTGTCAAGTGTGTTTCTTCTCACTGGTTGTGAGAACTTGGGTAATTCTCTGAGTCTCAGTTTCTTCATCTGTCTGTCAAATAGAGAATATAATATATATTTCTCAGATGTTACGGGAGGATTAAAGGAAATAATACACGTAAGACCACCTATCACCACTTGCACAGAGTAGGTATTCAATACAGTTTAGTGGCCTCCTCCACTGGGTCTCTAGGGTCAATCTCCATAATGATCACCCTTACCCACTACAATGAGTGTTCTGGCTGCTGCCATACTGATCTCCTTTGCTCTAGGCAAAAGAAAGAGATATTTTACATCCCTAATTTGGAGGCTGCAGTAGGCAGAATTTCTAAGAATGGCCCCATGATTCCATGTCCTAATTCCTGGAACTTGTAAATGTAATGAGCTATCTCTCCCATGGTTGTTATGTTATATGGCCCACTTGACCTTATAAAAGGGAGATTCAATGGAATTTCATTCAACCTTTTAAAGGAAAGAAATTCTGACACATTCTACAACATGGACAAACCTTTAAAACATTAGGCTACATGAAACGAGCCAGTCATAAAAAAAATGTATGATTCCACCTGTAAGAGGCACATAAAAGTGGTCAAATTCATAGGGACTGAAAGTAGAATAGTGGTTGTCAGGAACTAGGGGAAAGAGAAAAGGGGGATATTGTTGAATGGGTTCAAGTTTCACTTTCAGAGAATGAAAAATTTCTGCAGACAGATAATGGCAATGATTGCACAATAGGAATGTAGTTAATGCAACTGAACTGTACCCTTTAAAAGGGTTAAACAGGGGACCAGAAGGTGGCTCAATGATACAGCACTTACCTGGCATGCACAAGCACTCATGTTCGATCCCTAGCACCAAATATACAACTAAGTGGAGGAAAACTAAAAACCAGATGAAAAAATAAAATTAACTCTTTCTCTAGCTTAAAAAAGGGTTAACTGGTGTATTTTCTGTATTTTGCCACAATAAAAAAGGATAGTATCTGAATGGACCTAATCTAATCACGTGAACCCTTAAAATTCAGTGAACTTTCTCCAGTTGGTAGCAGGAAAGGAAGGCAGAAGGGTAAGACAAAGAGATGTGCAAGACTGGAGGCTCTGTTGCTGACGATGGGGGAGAATGCGTAACAGGAAACGCAGGCAACCTCTCAGAGGAGCGAATGATACCGGGTGCCAGCCAGCGAGGAAATGGAATCTCAGACCTATAGCCACAAGGAAGTGGATTCTGCCAGCAACCTAAATGAACTTTGAAGTAGATTCTTAGCGTCCAGATAAGAGTCCAAGCTGGCTGAAACCTTGATCTTGGTCTTAGGAGACCCTGAGCAGAGAAGCCAGCTGAACCCACTCAGACCTCTGATGTATAGCATTGTGCACTGACCAATAGGTGCTTTAAGCTACTAAGTACATGTTATGGCAGTCCTAGAAAACTAACAAATGGGCCTTGGGATTTTAGTTACATGAGAAGGTACTATCATAGGCCCTAAACATTTATTGCTGTCAACTTTATTCATGCTCATATTTCTGTATGAACATATTTGGAATATTTTTGAGTGCCTCCGTTGTACCAGGCACTGTAGGCCTTGAGGATATAATAAAAGAGCATAGATAGATGGTGGAACATCCAGGCTCACCCAGGGACTGGGCCAGTATTCCTTCCCTCTGACCAAGGCTGGAGACTGTGCCCAGTCTGACCTCCAGTGGGGATTCTGACCTGTTATCAGGATCCCCTTGGGCCCTCTAAATATCTGAATTCTATCAACCATTCACTTAGGGTTGTGCTGGGAATGGCAGAAGGGGACAAAGACAGGAAGGTACAGTTGGGGAAAACTCTCTGAGTCCCAGAGCCTGAGTGCCGCAATTCTGGTTCACAGCATAAGGATAGTATCTAGGGGTGCTTTCAGGGAATGGGTAGGGCTCTCAGCACCTTGGGACAGGCTGAGGCCCAAAAAACTTAAACTGAAGAGCTTCCTATGATTCTGAAAGAGTAAGGTCGGGGAGGAGGGTAAGTGAATGTCACATGGGGCCATTTTCAAGATTCCTAGTGGGTGTTTGGAAAAGAGAGCCAGAGAGGGAGGGACAGTGTGGCAAATGTGCTTGGTGGGTCTTGGAAATGTGTCTGGGGATGGGTGAAAGACTGGGAAGAGATGGCAGAGGTACATGCGTGGTGGGGGTTAGGGGAGATGGACAAGAGCCAAGGCTTGCAAAGCAAAAGAACTGGAATGAGATTCCACGTGGAGAGGTCGGGGTGGGGGAAGAGGCAACAGTGAAGGGCGAGTCCCCAGTCTGACCAAGTTCAGCAACTGAAAGTCTTGGTGGGGCCTAAGTTATGGAGACCCAGTCCCTCTTCCAGGCTCTACTGGGCACCCCTGGGGGCTTGAGTTTGGGGGGAAGTTCAAGGAGTGGGACCCAGGACAGCTCAACTCTCCAGTCCCCAAGTATCATTTCCTGACTAACTAATAATCTGTTTATATTTTTATTTGCAAGACTGATTTCTGCTTTAATGAGGGGGAGCTTGGCTTCCTGCCATTAGGGCCCCCAGTTCTGAAATAGACACCCCCATGGAGTGGGCTGCAATGTCTCTGCCCTATTCCACCAACTTTACTCTGCCCTCTCTGATTCTTAAGCCCCCAACTGATGAGCATGGAAGTTCTAGGGATGAGAGGCTGGTCCTTCAGGAGTGGCCAGGGAAGCAAAGGGCTCTGGTTCCCTACAGACCCAGACATCTGGGGTGGGGGTGGGGTGGGTCTGGGCAGGAACTCAGGCTCCATAGGAACCCTGAGAACAAATCAAACTGAAATCCTGCCCAAGGAAATCTGCAGTTGTCCAACAAGAGTTTCACTTTAATACTTGTGGTCATTTTTTTTGTATGTGCTTATTCAGACTGTAGCAGCTGCAGAGGGAGAGACCTATGAGGGGCCAATGAGACTGAAGCTGGATGGCAGGGTGAGGAGAAGGTAAAGGCTGTGTTACCACAGAAGGCCAGAGCCTAGTAAGAGCAAAGGGGAGAGGTGCAGGTAGTTGAGGCTTAATAGAGGTAATCCTGGAGAGTACAGGACAGGGCCTGAAGGGAGAGAGGAAGGGGAGGGCCAATGACAGCTGAGGGGTGCCTGATTGAGGCAGCACATGGTGTAGAAGATAGAGACAGGGGCAGAGGAGGAAGTGCAC
>PVKS010048315.1:0-12504 GCA_004027875.1 Aplodontia rufa | reverse complement strand
ACAGATCATGAAGTATATAAAAAATAAAGTCTTACCACCCAAGAGCAAGCTGGTGTTGCAATACTTATATCTGACAAAGTAAATTTCAACAAAACTTTAATCAAAAGAGATAAAGAAGGCCCGTACACCATAGTAAAGGGAACAAAACATCAGGAAGATAAAACCATAGTAAATATTTATGCTTATAACACCAATCCTCTCAATTATGTGGAAACAGTACTCCAGGACATAAAACCACTTATGGATCCCAGCCCAATACTACCAAGAGATTTTAATACTCCTCTGTCACTAACGGACAGATCATCAAAGTAAATAAAGAATAACAAGATCTCCAGATTAAACAAGTTCATAAATGAAATAGATTTAACAGACATCTATAGAATATTCCACCCTAAATTGGCTGAGTTTACTTTTTTTCTGCAGTGCATGGATCCTTCTCCAAAATAGATCATATTCTAGTTTAGGTAGGAAATCTCAGCTAATATAACAAGTAGATATTTTTCCATGTATCCTATCAGACCATGATCCCATGATGCTGGCAATTAACAGCAAAAATTACAACAGAAAATACATATATAAATGGAGATTGAATACTACCCTACTAAATGAAGAATGGATCCAAAAAGACTTGTGAGCTGAAGTCAAAAAATTCTAGGGAGTGAATGAGAATGAAGATACAACATATTGAAACCTCCAGGAGGCATGAAAGCATTCTTAAGGGGGAAATTTATAGCACGGAATGCCTATATTAAAAATCAGGATAGATCCCAAATCTAAAAGCTTATGCTCCACCCCAAATCCATACAAAAGGAAGAACAATCTAATCCTAAAGCCAAGAAAAGACAGGAAATAATGTAGATCATAGCTGAAATCAGTGAAATAAAGAACAAATAAACAGCAACAACAGCAAAAACAAAAAACAATAAAAAGAGTCAATGAGGGGCTGGAGCGGTGGCTCAGCGGTTTTGACGCTTGCTTCACAAGCGCGAGGACCCGGGTTCAAACCCCAGCACCACGTACACAACTAAGTGTTGGAGCAACTGAGGCCATGTGAAAACTAAATAAAGTTGTTTCTCCCTTTCTCTGTCTCTCTCTCACTGTCCCTCTCTCTTAAAAAAAAAAAAAGAGTCAATGAAACAAAGAGCTGGTTCTTCAAAAATTAAATAAAATTGACAGACTCATAGCCAATCTCATTAATAGGAGGGAAATGAAGCAAATCAACAAAATCACCAATGAAAAGGGAGTGATCACTATTAATCAGAGAAATGCAAATTCAAAACTACATTAAGATTTCTCCTCACTCCAGTCAGATTGGCAAAGATGAAAGCTATAAACAATAACAGATGCTGAAGGGGTTGTGGGGAGATAGGAACACTACACACTTTTGGTGTAACTGCAGAGTGGTGTAGCCGCTCTGGAAAGCAGTGTGCAGATTCCTTAAAACATTGGGGATGGATCCACTGTATGACCCAGTTATCCCTTTTCTGGGTATTGTCCCAGAAGAGCTATACTCAGCACTTTATAGCGACACAGCAAAATCAATGTTCATAGCAGCTCAATTTACAGCTAAATTATGTAATCAACACTGATGCCCATCACTGGATGAATGGATCCAAAAGCTGTGGTGTATGTATGTATAGTATATACGTATGTGCAGTGGTGTTCTACTCAGCTATTAGAAACGACAATTTTATGGCATTTGAAGGTAAATGAATAGCAATGGTAGAAATTATGCTGAGCAAAATTAGCCAAACCCAGAGATTCAAGGGTGAAATGTTTCCCCTCATTTGTGGATGTTAGAGCAAAGCACAGGCTTAGGTGGAAACTCAAGCTCAACTTTGACTCACCAAAGTTGAAGCAACACATAATCTAGGGCAACTATCGATATGTGGATGTGGGGGGAGGGAAGAAGAGGGAGGGAGGGGAGAGGGAGTGATATGGGGGTAAACAACAATGTAACTTACTCTTACTCCCCCCCAGAAGCCAAATAATATTTTAATATTTATGCAATCATTTAATTTTGGAAAATGCACAAATATATATATATATATTTCCACACATATTTATGTCTTTTTTTTTAAATAGAGAAGGACAGTGAGAGAGAGAGAGACAGAGAGAGAGAATCAATTTTTATTGAGTTTTTCACATTGCTTTCGTTGCTCCGATACTTAGTTGTGTATGTGGGTGCTGGGTTTGAACCTGTGTCCTTGCACATGCTGGGCAAGCACTGTATCTGCCTAGTCACCACTCCAGCCCCCACATTTATATCTATTATGGGGGAAATATAGAAGATTTGAGAGACTGGGTTGTGGGTGGTATGTGGATTATTCTTGATTTATAAATAGTAAGAAGCAGCAACAAAGTTCTCATAGTTTGAGTGTGGGGCTAAATAATGATGGATTAATGTTTCATACTTCTTTTAACCTCTTCTGATATGGTTTGTTGTACTGTAGAGATAAGAAAAATAGAAATTCCCTTCTTATTCCACTGTAGTTCAAGTTCTGTATGTAATTAATATCCATGAAACTCAATCATTGCGGGAGATTTGAGAAGTACAGCTGAGGTAGAAGCTATGCTGTTGTTGTTCCTGGTATTTCTGCTGGCAAGCATATTCATGAAAGCACTTGATTTTTCGTTACAGTATCATCAGGGGCACAGTGTTAAGTTCCTTTTTAATATATTGTCATAAAGCTGTGCATGGGACATCTGTTGTTTTGATAGGTAGTGTTTCAGATACAGGGTAGATTATGGAGCAGCTTTCTAGTCCTGGTAGTGCTGTCATGAATGTGAGCCCCAGTATCCAACCAGAAAACAATCAATAACTCTTGTATTAAAGCTTTGGGATTCTCTTCTGAAAGCAGATCCTAGAATCTGGTTTTCACCCATACAATAGGTATATAATTAGTGCTTATTAAAATCGCTCTTTGATTTACACTGTTTCTGAAATTGAATCCTGATATGATCTCCTTTTCTTTTTATTCTTTCACTTACCTGTAACATGCAATTTTTATACATCATGTGTTACTATTATAACATGAAAAAACTATTTTCGTAATAGTAATTTGAGATTAATCTACAGCTTCACAAAGGGACTGAGATTGTCTTACTCTATTACAAAATACCACAAAAACACCACAACGCAAATTTATTTCTCATGCTTCCTGGAAGGCAGGGATTTTCAGATTATGATGCTGGTCTATTCAGTGTCTGGTGAGGACCTGCTTCCTGGTGCACAAGGAGCAGGTGTCCCCTTGTGTCTTTTCATAGTAGAAAGGCTGAATGAGCTCCTTTGGCCCTATTTTATAAGATATAATAACCTCCCACATTGTAATAACATTACTTTAGTGTTTTAGTTAGATTCTGTGTCGCTGTGGCCAAAATAACCAATGAGAACGACTTAGAGAAAGAAAAGCTTATTTGGGGTTCATGGTTTCTGAGGCCTCAGTCCATAGATGGCCACGCCCATTGCTTTGGGCCCAAGATGAGGCAGCACATCATAGGAGAAGAGCCCAGCAAAGGATGCTACTCTCCTTGTGGCAATAAGAAATCAAAGAGAGGAAGAGAAGGGGTCTCAAGAAAGAAAAAGAAAAAACCTTAGAAGGCAGACCCTGAGTGACCCACCTCTTCCAGCCATAACCCTGCCTAGTCTTTCAAATTAAGATGAACTGATTAGGTTAGGGCTCTCACAATCCAGTCATTTTACCTCTAAACATTTCTGCATTATCACAGGAACCATGTGGAGTGACACCTCACATCCAAACCATAAAAATTGGGAATTATGATTGTAAATATGAATTTGCAGGGAATAAAAATATACAGACACTGGTAGTTTAATTGCTAAGAATTTAGGCTCTGGAGTCAGACAGTATATGTTCAAATTTCAGTACTGCCATTTTCTCCCTTAGCATTCTCAACAACATCCTAAAATTTTAGAATAATTTTCTATAAATCTAGAATTATAATACTTTACTTATAGTGTGAGGATTAATGAGATGGTGTATATAAAACTGATATTACAATGCTTAATATATTGCAGGAATTCAATAAATAGTGGCAGCCTTCCAGGCTCACTTAGCGTTCATGGAGCTCACATTTCTCTATTTTGATTGTAAAAACGTTCATGCATATCTTTCTTAAATGTTTTTCTTTGAACTGCATTTCATTATACTACATCAAAATAAATATAGAAAAATAACCTAATCTCATTTAAATTAGATGCAGGGAATATCATGAAAATTGCTTCTCCGTGTGAGCTTGTATTTCATTATCATTGACAGAACTGAAGAAAACAGATTCTACTTTGGATTTAAGTGATTTGAGGATTTGTTTTTCAGCTTGGCGACTGTTTCAAACTGAAACGAGTGCCAGCCTGATGTTCACAGTACAACACATCCATGTCTGATAGTAAAAGAGTCAATGCTTTCTTGAACTCAAAGGCACAAGTCATAGTTAAATTAAAAACATGAAGGCACACAAGAAACTTCTGAAGAACTGAAAACAAGAACATGCTTCTGAATTGTTCTCAGTTATCTAGACAGCATAGGGTGAATTATTGCCTTGGAAATACATCTTAGCCTTGTGTATTTACAATTGGGTAATTAAGATGGATCACTGAAAACTGCCAATGTACTCAGCGCACCTTGTCCAGATCTACTGGTTTCTGCTCGGCTTGTTGCAGTCACGTATTCTGTAATGTTAGTTGGCCTAGGGAGAGGAAGGAAACACATGTCATGGCATAGATAGAATGAAAACCTCCTGTATTGGGGCTCAAACTTACCACCGTGGTTTTATTAGCAAATATGCTCACCTACTAGGCTGCTCTGTTTTCAATATGAATGAATTGTGATATATCTGTCACTTGCTTTGAATGTGTAATGTGTGTATGTTTGGGAAAAGTGGTGTTCATAAGGATTATTCCTTGATATGTGACCTCCTGAACTGTTGGTAACTACCTGAGTGTCATTTCTGCTTTAACTAACGAGAATGAGACAGAAGTGTCTTTTTACAACCTCTTCTTTTAGTTAAGTGTTGTTAATTTGTTATGTGAGAACTTATTAATAATTATAATAATTTTTGCTTATTTATTAATTTATTCAATATACATTTATTGAGACCTACTACTGTTTTAAGTACTCTAGAGATAATTAAAATTTAAACAAGACTTTAAACAAAACTGAAAAAGAATATAAATTGTACAGTCACTTTGGAAAGCTGAAAGTTCCTCATATGTAACACAAAGTTACCATATAACCTAAAATACCACCCCTGGGAATTTGCCCAAAAGAATTGAAAACATATGTTCATACAAAAAACTGAACACTAATAATATCATCATTAATACTAAAGTCAAAAAATAGTAATATTCCAACAGCTGATGAATGGATAAGCAGGTATGGTATATTCTTCTGTTGGAATATTATTCACCTATGAAAATGTTTAAGTATTGGTAACATACTACACTATGGACGAACTGTACAGTGAAAAAAGTTCATCACAAAAGACAACAAATTGTATGATTGCATTAAAGTTAAATGCCCAAAACATGCACATCAGTAGAGACAGAAAGTAGTTGGTAGCTTTTAAAGTTTTGTGGGATTCCTTTTTGGAGTGATGAAATGTTCTAAAATTACACAGTGGTAATGTTTACACAAGGATGATTATACTTAAAAAAAACCCACTAAATTGTAAATCTTTTTTCTACCTGAATATTAAGGCATATGAATTACATCTCAAGAAAGCTGACAATAAAAATGAAGAGAAACTGTGTATTCTCTTTATGTTAGATAATATCTTTGGAGCTGGGGATACTGTAGCTATCAAAAAGTCAGTCTTTGCAGATTGAGCTCACCATGCTCTATGTTTGAACAAGTTTACTAGAAGTGAAATTATTAGTGGTATTATTGTTGGAAGACTGTAATATGAAAATAGGAGGATTCTTACCCCTGTAATATTATATAAGGAGCTCAAAAGTAATGAGGATGTGTCAGGCCATGGCGAAAGGCATCACTGAAAGGAGTGGAATATTCTCCTTCCATCCTGGGTGAAGTCTGAAGCAAGCTGGGGCCTTTGAAGCTTGCTTCCTGTACTTTCACATCAGAATTTCACAGATGATGGCTGTGACCTAAAGAAAGTTTTAGGAAGTGACAGCAATTAATGTCACTGTGTGCCTGTACTCTTACTGAAATATCAGTGTACCTGGTGATGACAATATCTCAAGCTTTCTGTTTTTGAATAAAGTGACTAAGCAATAATGATTTTCATAAAATGTAACTGTGGAAACAGAAATAACTATTAATTGTAAAGTAGAGCATAAAAGATTATTTAAAGAAGATAATTTTATATAAAAAGTCATACTACATAGTAGAGAAGATATAGGTCTTATGAAGATACTGAGGTAGATTTATGGTTGACCTATAAAATGCTATTATCATTTCCAAATACAAGGGTCTGTAACAGATTTTAATGTCATTCTGGCCACACTGTAGCATATAGTTATATTCAAATCCAGTGTTGTTATGAAGGATTTTTGTATATGTGGTTAACATTTGCCACCAGTTGTCTTTTAAGTATAGGAGGATATCCTCTGTAACCTGGGGCTGCGCCATTCACTCATCCTGAAGGGAAAAAGTAAACATTCTCTAAGGAACATGAAATTTCAAGGATGGGCTCTAACTTCAGCTCCAGCCTGATGACCTGCTTTATAGATTTCAGACTTGTTAACCTCCAGATGGAATAAGCTAATTCCTTGAAAATATTTTATAATGTATCTATCATCTGTCTTTCCTACTGATCGTATTTTCTGGAAGAATTGAGCCACAGATTTTGGTACTGAGAACAGTTCCAGAAGAAGGGAAATTTTAGGATGAAATTTTAAAACTAGATGAGTTTTCTGGAACTTTTAATTAATCTTATTTGATCTAAATACACTAGTAACTCTATTTTGAGTAGTATAGAGATTTCTGGTAGTTTGTGGCATCATGTCATTGTAGAGAAAGACAAAATATTACTATTGGAAATTCAAATCAGATGTTTCCAAAAGGCAAGGTTCTGGATGACTCCATGTGCTAACTTAGAATACTTCAGTCAGACTAATGAATATAATGAGTTTGGCAGGTTATTCCTAATTGCAGTGGAGCAAATAGAGTAGGAAAGAGATGGACTAAGGATTTCAAATTCTGAGCTCAATTCCACATAAATGATCAAATAGCTTCTATGCCCTAAAATAAGCCCATAACTCCCAAAGTTACAGGGTTGTGATTTCTGAAGCAAACACAGCAGACTAAATTTATCCAGAATTTCATCTTGTAAGTGGCTAAATTAAAGCACAAATTGAAATCCCAATATCACAGTTAATTTTCTGTTAGAGTAAACATACAGATTAGGATTGGATTTCTGAGTATTGGCATGGACAAATGGGAATATCTCAATGAAGCTCAATGTATTAAACCCCTAAGTTCTGCTAAGTATTCTTTTATGATAGAAGCAGACTTTCCATCCCTGCCTGAGGACCTTTACCCTGCTTTGCCTGAAGAACCTATAATAACCTCCCCTGCCATAGTTGCTTAGTGAGTAACCACTTATTCTTTGCAGAGCATACTCCTACCAGGCCCTTGGTTTCAAGATCTATGAATAGGTGCAATTCACATCAGGTCCTAAAGGGTGATGTACAAATTATGACCCATTTGGAGGAAACTATGCTCCAAAAAACTTGAATGATTTTTCCAGTTTACGTGAACACAATCTGGGGAATATTTGTGAAGTGGATACTGATATGAGATGGTGGTGGAAGAAACAGAATTGTATCAGGTCAAATTTATGGCTATAAGTTTACTAAACTAACTTTCTGGATGTAATGTCTTAGCTTGAGAAGTTATAAAGAGCTCTAAGAATGTATTTTGTTAGTCAGCCCAAACATGAACCAAAAGATAGCCTATACTAAATGAGTTTAAATGACAAAACTGCCTTGGTAAGCTATAGAGAAAGGTATCCAAAATCGTAGGAAGATTGGAATATTAGGATGGATTTATCCTATAAGAACTGCTTGTCCACCATTGGGAAGTAGGGAACACATTTTTCACTATAAGTATGAGAAAGAATATTTCAGGAACAGCTTTGGCTTCCTTAAAGAGTCTTGTAACTACTCTTCTTTGTAGGTCAGAAATGACAGTGGGAACTGTTGGTGGTGAAGTGGCATGCCAAAATGCAATGGGGATTGTTGGGTGTTGGGGTTTCAGGGTCAAGTAGTGGCAGTTAATCACCAAAGACAAGGTAAATATAGTTTCCAAAATGGAGAACAGAGTACAAAATGAAATCACTAATTGCAATAGTTTGACCAGTGTTTTGGTTAATTGATTATGATATTACTAGAAAATAAATGGATGGACAATCTACTAAATTATTAATTGATCTGGATAAATGGAAAAGTTGTAGGTCAAGTGAAGAGAATATTAACTAAAATAGTACCATGTACTCTCAGTCAAGTCCCAGAATTTAGTCTACTTTTAGACCCAACATCTCTTGAATGAAGAGAAAGTTGGCTAGTTTTCAGAAAGGAATACATGGCACTGCCACAATTTGTTTTGCTTGTCTTTCTCCTAACCTTTCCTTTTCCCATGGTTATCATGCTTTAAGAAAAAGGAAATAAACATTTGGGAGATTACTATACAGTGGCTCTGACTTTATTCTACTTCTAGTATACTCAAAAATGTTACTTTGCTCCACCAGTCCAGGGAGGGCTTATGAGGGACATATTCCAGGATATGGTAAGAGTAGGGGATTACAGAGATCAAGTTATCAATGAAGTTGTAGCACAGATCTGTGTCAAAGAGAGTCCAGTGGGTCCCTGTATCAATTCTGTGGTTATTGACCAGTTCCATAATGTGTAATTAGGATAGATGTCTCAGCAACTGGTAAAAGATTCGTATTATTTTTGTGACCTATGAAGTGAGGGCTGCTGTGGTAGGAAAAGCCAAGTGGAAGTCCTTAGAACTGTTTCTACCTAAGAATATAATAAACCAAAGATAATATTGCAATCCTGGAGGGATTTCAGAATTCAGTGCCACCTTAAAGACTTGAAATATGTAGGAGTAGTGATTCCTACCATATTTCCATTTACTATTTGGCCTGTGCAGAAAATAGATAAACTGTGTGTGTGGGCATGTGTGTACATATACATGTGTTATCTTTAATTCTTACTATTGTGCTAAAATGTATGTATCTTTAGCATTAACTTATAGAACTAGAAGGAGAGGAACAGAGAGATTTTGTAACTTACCCTGTACCCAAAGTTACCCAGGTTGGAAGTGCTGGAGCTAGAATATAAAGGTAATTTATTCAGACTCTATAGCCTGTGAAATTTCCATTGCATGAACAATAATACAGTTTTCAAAGGGTGATAGAAAACACCCTGTTTTTCTTGGATGGGAAAACCTAAAAGTCACTGTTACAACCTACTCAAGAGTTTCCCTATTGGTTTTGCTTCACCATTACCCTGGCATACTTCCAGACTTTCTAGAATTAAGATTTCCCTTTTGTCCTCCAAGTGTCCACAATCAATCTGAGTCCAACTCAATTTTTTTTTGTGATGTTTATATTCTTATTTGTCATCAGGAGGAGCAAAAGTTCTTGGCTTACTATGCTTTTGTACTTAGAATGCTTACCAGAGAGAGACCCCACTAGACTAGGACAATATCTTGTGGAACCATGTGAGTGGTTTCATCCCTGATACTTTAGAATTATAGAGGCACCAGCATGTGACTTCAATTTATAAGAACTATAGCATGGGCTTCACTAAGCAAAGTTGTAAGTAAGAGGCCACCTGGAGCTTTGAGCCCAGTCATTCCAAAAGTAAGACACAGAGTAAAAAACGTTTATTCTTAAATCTTAAGATTTATTTTTTGCACTATTGGATTTTGGATTTACTAGGGATCATGTTACCTAATTTTTGTCTTTTTTCCCTGTTTTGGCCTGAGAATGTCTATGCAGTGCCTTTCCCACATTTGTATTTTGGAAGTACTTAACTTGGTTGATTTTATAGAATCATAACTGCAGAATTTGTCTCAATTCAAAACACGGCTTTGAGTCTAGCCCATATTGAATTCTGATGGTATTTAGGTGAGTCTAAATATTACTCTTATAATTTGAGTTGATGCTGGAATGAGTTAAGATCTTGGGGCTATTGGGATGGAATGTATATTTGTGGTATTGAGAAGGACTTGGGGGTCAAGGGCAGAATGCTTTGGTTTGAATGTATTTGTCAAAATTCACACATTCAATCATAATCATCAATGTGATGATGTGAGAAAAGTGAAGGCTATCAGTTGTGTTTAATTCATGAGGGAAAAGCCCTCAGGGATGGGATTAGCATCTTGTAAAAGGGCTAAAGAAGGAGAGTCCATTCATTCTGTCCTTTCTGCCATGTGAGATAGTGTTTGTCCCAGGTGGTGATCAAGGTACCATCTTGGAAGCAGAGACTGGGCTCCCACCAGACACTGGATCTGCTGGCACCTTCATTTTGAACTTCCAAGCCTCCAGAACTTTAAAAAATAATTTTCTATTGTTTATAAATTATCCAGTATTTTGATATAGTAGCACAAGTGGACTAAGATACAAAGACACAAATAATTTGAAAGTGGAAAAATATTTTCTATATGTAAATAGCAAGCAAAGATGGCTGGTTATAATTTTCCTGCTTCCTTCCACTTTTTCCTCCTTTTTAAATTTAAATTTTATTTAAATTACATTTATTTGCATTTTATTATTTATCAAGAGAGTGGGAAGAGAGAATCAACTTTATTCATTTTTTCGTCTGGCCTTTGTTTCTCTGACTTTTAACTGTGCATGTGGTACTGTTGTTAGAACCTGAATCCTTGTACATGCCAACAAGTGCTTCAGCCACCGAGCCACCACTACAGCCCTTTATTTTATTTTAAACATTTTTACATTTTATATTATTATGTGTTTTGGGTTATATGTTGTGTATGTCTATTCTTGATGCATGGAGTGGTTCAAAAGAGTATATATACATATGTGTATATATACTTTCAAATTATGTATGTGTATAATTTTTCTTTCATTTAAATTGCTCTCTTCTTTTTATTATTTAGCCTTGGTTTGAATTTGGTGTGGGGTAAGATTTTGCACGAGATTGGTTTATTTTGATCTTTATATTTGTTTGTCCATATGTTGTTTTTTGTTCTTCTTATTACTCCTTCTTCACTCTCTTTCTCCACTAATAACCAAATTTTCCTATTCCTTCTTTTTCATTTTATTACTTTTAATTATTTTTTATTCATCCATCTTTATAGCAATCATATGCTACCTATCTCCTGCTTATCCTCTGTTCACTTTTTAAATATTTCAAATTTTCTTACCTTTCTACCAAATGTTCTCATCACTGTAATTCTAATGAGAGAATGGTATAGTTTATGTAATTCCTACCCCATTCATGTTGTTGTGATTTAGTGTATGACATAATGGACGCCTGCTGTTTAATGTCTGCTCTGGTTCATGATTGTATATTATTGGTGCTCATATTGAATGCCCCCACTATTTCTCTACACATAGTAAATAGTGTTCTAGATGTCAAAATAGACATTGTACATTTATTTTAAGAATGTACATTGAATGTTAACATTAATGCTATTCGTGTTCCTCCTGTCTCTAAGAGGGACTGGGAAGTCATTGAGACACTTCAGATTCACAGAGTAGAGAGAGATTCTGCTAATGAGTAATAATCATACTCAGCCAAGTACCAATGAACCTTACTCCACACGTGAACTAGTCCCGCTTGAACCTCAATAATGGTTTAACGTATAGAATAGAGGAGAGGAAAACCCCCCAAACCAACAACCAGGCCCTAAGTAAGAGAAGCTAGAGGGTTACCTCAATTATCACTCAGAGGGAAATAGCTGAATGAAAAGATAACTACACACCAAAGGGTACATGTATTAAAAAGGAAGAGAAAGCCATCTCAATTGATATGCAAGTTCAAGATCTCTGAAATTATGAGGAAATAGGCAAACAGATCTTGCCCCGAAATTTACAGTCCCCCAACAAATGAATCCACAGATATGGAAGAAAGTGAAATTCCAGACAAAAACAATAAAATATTGAGAATTAAAATATTCAAAGAACTAAATGATCTGAAAAACAAACTAAGGGAACAAATACAGGAGGTGAAAGACCATTTCATTAAAGCAAAAAAAATTGAGGGGCTGGACTGGTGGGGCTCAGTGGTTACGGTGCTTGCCTGGCATGCACATGTACGCGAGTTCAAACCCTAGCACCACACACACAGCAAAGTCTCATAGCGATGAAAGCTATGTGAAAAACTAAATAAAAATTGATTCTCTCTGTCTCTCTTTCTCACTATCCTCTCTGTCTTTTTAAAAAAAATTGAAAGTAAACTAATCAGAATTCCTGGAAGCAAAAGATATGATAAATCAAAATATTTACCAATAGAAAAAGTTGCATAAGAAACAGAACTTCAATCCTTGCAGACAG
>PVKS010048314.1:0-12456 GCA_004027875.1 Aplodontia rufa | reverse complement strand
AGGAGCTGAAGGAGCTGCAGGAGCTGGCATGAACCCCAAGAGCTGAAGGAGCTGGCATGTGCTGCAGGAGCTGGCATGAGCTGCAGGAGCTGAGGAGCTGCAGGAGCTGCCATGAGCTGCAGGAGCTAAAGGATCTGGAATGAACTCCAGGAGCTGAAGGAGCTGCAGGAGCTGCAGGAGCTGCAGGAGCTGAAGGAGCTGAAGGAGCTGAAGGAGCTAAAGGAGCTGGCATGAACCCCAGGAGCTGAAGGAGCTGAAGGAGCTGCAGGAGCTGAAGGAGGTGCAGGGGTTGAAGGAGCTGTGGGAGCTGCAGGAGATAAAGGAGCGGCATGAACCCCAGGAACTGCAGGAGCTGGCATGAGCTGAAGGAGCTGCAGGAGCTGAAGGAGCTGCAGGAGCTGAAGGAGCTGAAGGAGCTGCAGGAGCTGAAGGAGCTGCAGGAGCTGAAAGAGCTGCAGGAGCTGAAAGAGCTGCAGGAGCTGAAGGAGCTGAAGGAGCTGCAGGAGCTGAAGGAGCTGCAGGAGCTGAAGGAGCTGAAGGCGCTGCAGGAGTTGAAGGAGCTGCAGGAGCTAAAGGAGCTGCAGGAGCTAAAGGAGCTAAAGGAGCTGGCATGAACCCCAGGAGCTGCAGGAGCTGAAGGAGCTGCAGGAGCTAAAGGAGCTGGCATGAACCCCAGGAGCTGAAGGAGCTACAGGAGCTGAAGGAGCTGCAGGAGCTAAAGGATCTGGAATGAACCCCAGGAGCTGCAGGAGCTGGCATGAGCTGCAGGAGCTGCAGGAGCTGAAGGAGCTGTGGGAGCTGCAGGAGCTGAAGGAGCTGCAAGAGCTGGCATGTGCTGCAGGAGCTGAAGGAGCTGCAGGAGCTGGCATGTGCTGCAGGAGCTGAAGGAGCTGCAGGAGTTGAAGGAGCTGGCATGAGCTGCAGGAGCTGACATGAGCTGAAGGAGCTGCAGGAGCTGAAGGAGCCACAGGGGCTGAAGGAGCCGCAGGGGCTGCACTCACACCCTCTTTGTGTTTGGACCCAGGAGGGACAATCAACTTAGGCTAATGACCGCCACAGGCCCTCCTGCACAAGAGAGCACAGGGGATGTGCTGTGGCACCTGGCCACAGCCTGATCCTTGCTGGCAGGCTGTTCTTTCTTCATGGACCTCACAGGGTAACCCGATCTCTTGTTTGGGGGTGAAGAAGGCTTCTACTAGCACTCCCCTCTTCTTCCTGCTTGGTTTTCATTCATTCACCGGCACTGATCTCCTCTGGGCTCAGCTCTATCTTAGGAACTGAGAATACTTAAACACATGAAGCTTATTAGTAAATATCTATACACTTTAAAAAGAGCAGTTCTTACAGGTCTCAGCTGTCTTACGCTTATGCTCTAGAAGGAGAGACAAATGCAATTAGTTAATTAAAATATCAAGGAATTGATAAATGCTATGTAAATAATTAATAGGACAAGGTGATAGAGGCTGGGGGTCAGGAAAAACCAGAGGAGAGCTGTGAAAGGTGGAAAGGGGAGGTCAGCTGCATGGGGACCCAAACAGAGACAAATGGCAGTAGGACATCTTGCTGCCTCCTACCAATAGCATAAGGGACCCAGTCAAATGTCTCCTGACCCACCATCTTGAACAGGAGATGGCTCAGGTGGGCTCGTTGGTTTCGCAGACCAAACAGGAGTTCCGGCAAAAGACCAGGGGAGCCTGGCAGCACTAGCAGGGGGATTGATGGGGATCTCACTGACAATACGGTGGCCAGGGAATGCACACTGCGCTTGCCTCCTAAGAAACCCAGAAGAAGTCCCAGCACAGCCAGCACAAGCTGGGGAGCACACCAGCCCTGGGCTGAGGCTCCCACACTCCCAGCACAGGCCTCAGGCCCCTCGGGCAGAGCCAGCAAGGTCCACAGGAGCCTCAGTGGCACAGCCAGACCAGACAGACCCACTAGCACTGAAGGTGGGGAACACAGATTGTAATTAGAACCATGGTCCAAAAAGTAGGCCAGACCTGCCTGCCAGATGGGATGACGGGCTGCAAAAATGAAGATTTAAATAGGATCCTGAATCTCCTCTCCTAACACAATGGCCAAAATGACCGGGATATCGTTTAAAGAATCACCCGTCACACCAAGAACCAAGAATATCACACCTTGAGTAAGCACAGACACACACTGAGGCCAACACCAAGATTAATTGGATGCTAGATCTGTTGGACAAGGGCTTAAAGCACCCTTCAGTAAAAACGCTTCAGGGGCAGGGGCGTGGCTCAGTGGCAGAGCACATGTCTAGCATAGGTAAGGCCCTGGGCTCTATCTCCAGCACCAAAATATAAAAAATAAACAAAT
The DNA here is from genome assembly GCA_004027875.1 of Aplodontia rufa. Classification (NCBI taxonomy): domain Eukaryota; kingdom Metazoa; phylum Chordata; class Mammalia; order Rodentia; family Aplodontiidae; genus Aplodontia; species Aplodontia rufa. Next base: position 10,122 of record PVKS010048314.1, on the reverse strand, counting down.
TGAGAAGATGCTCCAGTGAGTAGTCACAAATTCTCTGGAAACAAATGAATATGTAGAAATTTCAGCAAGGAAAATAAGCTATTTAGGAAAGGAAAAAATTGGTGAATATTAAGAACTGAAAAATCCAATAACCAAAATAGAAAACTCACTGGACAGACCCCAAACACTGGAGATGACAAAGGGTGGAATCGGTGGAGTTGAGGGTGGACCAGCAGGGCTTACTTTATCTCAACAAGAAGAAAGGAGAATGGAAAAAGGGAGCAGAGCTCCAGGGACCTGCAGGACAGTGGCAGGACTAACAGGTGTGTCATCAGAGTTCCAGAGGAGGTCAGAACATCCGTATCCAAATAAATAAAGTCCAGAAAGTGGTCAGGTTTGGTAAAAGAGACAAGAAACAGAACATATCCCAACAAGATAACCCAGGAAAATCCATGCCAGGTCACATAGGCCAGCTTCTGGTAAGGAACCTGGAGGCCACCAAAGAGGAGGCAAGCGGCACCTGCAGGGGGCACCAGCCCAACGACCCATAACCCACCGCCAGCAGTCCCTAGCAGTGGGGGCAGCTGTGCCTCACCTGCTGGTAGCAAAGGCTCTCTTCTGGAGCGCCCTTGAGGAACTGGGGAATGGAAGACGTTGTCACTATCCGATCCAATGGCAGCGAAAGGAAGACCCCTGAACACTGAGGACGAGAGAGAAAAAGAACCTCTAGCACAAGGCAGAAAGAGCAGAAGTGTGAGCAAACACAGCGGCCCCCTGCTCATCCGCTCTCTAAATCAAATCCGATGATTGAAGCCAAAATCAGAGCATCCTATTTTGCTCAAGACAATGCTACCTACAGCGGGGAACACACAGGAGCCTCAGTGGCATCAGGCGTCACACTCCCCCGCCCCCGTAGCACATGCACCCCTTATCAAAAGAAAGTGTTTCCATTTTAAACAGCAGTTAATAGCAACGCTGGGGAAAGCGCACTGAAATCTGAATTTCCAGGACTTTGTCTTAAAAGCTGATACCTGACTGAACACTGCTTAAAACATGAAGGTACTTAAAGTGTGCGCACAACCCTGAAGTCACAGTAGTCACATCTGTGAGTGCACCTGTCTCATCGTTGGTGATTACCAAGATGGTGCTTGAACAAGACTGCCTGTGTTTGCAGTTGTGATTTTACACACCTCTGTCAATAACATCATGCTTTCAGACCGAGGAGGTAGCTCAGCCACAGAACATTAGTGTAGCATGTGCAAGGCCTGGGTTTGCTCCCCAGCACTAAAAAAATCACCTACGCACACACACACACAGGAATATGCACCCATGTATATATATCATGTATATAAATATATATCCATTTATACAAATGATTATGTATCCATGCATAAATAAGTATATAGTCATACATAGAAATGAGCATACACGCACGCGCATGCACACACACACACACACACACATCTGTTGCCATAACAACATACCTGAGGCTGGATAACCTGTAAAGAGGTTCCTTCCTTAGCTTACAGTTCAGGAAGTTCAAGGGCAAATTGATACTGCCTATGCCCTCTGAGAGCTGCCTCTGCCCCTCACAAGCCTCTCAGCACCTTCATCTTTTCTCAGGACAGTCTGAGCCTGAGCCCACCCCTAAAGACAGCAGGGTCCTTTCCTCCCCCCTATGAAAAAGGGGTTTGAGCTGTCCAAAGGGAGAGAGGGCCAGGTGGCAGTTCCTCCAAGCCCACCCCTGCCTGTGACTTTTTCCTGCTCTGATATGAGACAGGCTCTACGAGAGATTGTGTAAGACTTTAGCCAATGTTAAGGCTTTGAAACCGTACAAGCCTTAAGAACATGATCAATTTAATAAACCAGACTTGAAAGGGCAAATACTGGGTGATTCCACTTATATAAAGCACCTACAACGGTCAGGCTCATAGAGACAGGAAGTGGAGCATTGGGCATCAGGGTTGGGGAGGGCACAGGAAGCCAGTGTTCATCAGGGTTAGAGCCTCAGCTTGAGCAGAGGAGAACGTTCTAGAAATGGATAGTGGAGACGGTTACAGGACAGTGTGAATGGTAAGCAGTTAAGATGTTCAGTGTGGGGGCTGGAGCGGTGGCTCAGCAGTTAAAGTGTTTGCCTTGCAAGCATTAGGACCCAGGTTCAAACCCCAACACCACATACACAACTAGGTGTTGGGAAAACAAAGATAAAAAATCGATTCTCTTTCTATCTCACTTTGCCTCTCTCTAAAAAAAAACAAGCTGTGCAGTGTGCTATGTATTTAACACAACTAATAAAGTGCTGCAAGAACACCTACCTACAACATCCTGAAGTGGTTTCACGATGAAATGTGTCAGAGATGTGCTCCAAAATAATCCAGAGGGATGGATGGAGGGATGGGTGAGCAGAGATGAGACAAGATTGGTTGATAATTGTTTAAGCTGAGCAACAGGTACATGAGGGTTAATTATAGTATCCTTCCACTTTTGTATATTGTTAAATTTTCCATAATAAAAAGGTAAGAAGTAAAATAAGTATCTATTTATTATTTTTTAAATACAGGAAATTTCCCCTGGACCTAAGAGTTGCACAACTCTCAAGTCAAATTTTTTACTTCTAAGTTTTACCTTCAGTGAAAGTCATAAGGTTTTTATTTCCTGTGGATAAAAGACACGTGTCTGAGAGTAATTGTTCACCTAAGAATTTGGAAATTAGACAGATAAGAGAGTTCCCTCTTATGGTCAAACTATAAATTCAACAATAAAATAAAATAAGCACACACCTGATTGGAAAAGAGATAAACAAACTGAACTGTCTGAGCTTGCAGGAGCGACTTAAGCCCTCTGTCTTGGATGAAGAAGACCAAAGCATCCCTGCGTGGGCCTGCGTCTTCCTCACTTGCTTTGGGGCTCTGGGTGGCTGTGCCCTGTGTATGATGTGACTTGAGCCAGGTCAAGGAGGCAGAAGAGTCTCCTGAAACAGGCAACTACAGGCCAACCAGACATCGTAAGAGATCTAAATAATCGATGCACTGCTCAAAAAGGGTCCGTGGTCCGAGAGAGTCTGGGGAGGGCCATCCAGGTTCACCGATGGCCTCGGCCTCCTCAGAAGCCCGTCTGTCTTGTTGGAGTGGGTGTAGGAGGCTGCTGCACTGAGCGCTTGGCCCTGTGTCAACCAGCATGGTAGCCTGCCCAGCTCCTTCCCTGAGACCCTGGCCTCCAGGCACCCTGGGAAGCTTCCTGTGTGCAGAAACCGGGAGCTGGTCTCAGGGGCACCCCTCTCCTTGGTTCTGCAACCCTGATGCTGCACAGAGAGCCAAGGTGGCCTCCGCAGCCACCTCCATGAAGGCGGCCACTGGGCGTCGATCCCTGAGCTGGTTTTCTCTAGGTCTTCCACCGCGGTGGTTTCTCAGCCTGCAAAGTGAAGGCAGAGTCTGCACCATGAAAAGGCCACCAATGTAATAAGTCACCCCGGGAGCTTCCCCAGGCCGCCCACAGACCCAGCACAGGACAGCATTGCTGGAAACCTCAGCCAGCAACAGGTGCTCCAGCTGAGAGACGGGGGAAGAAGCAGGTGATACAGGGGGACTCGCCGCGCCACTGTCTCCAGGACTGTCCACTCCCTGCCCCTGCTGCCCTCCCTGGACCACCCCCAGCTGCACCTGCCCCTTTCCTCTAGCCTCACACCCTGCAGGTTATGTCTGTGCCTATTTGCAGATAAAAGCAAGGCTACAAAGAAAATGCTAAGGGGCTGGAGCGGAGGCTCAGCAGTTACAGCACTTGCCTGGCGTGACATGAGTTCAAAATGCCAGCACCACATACACAACGAAGTGTCAGAGCAACGGAAGCCACGTGAAAAACTAAATAAAATTGATCCTTTTTTTTCTCTCTCACTGTCCCTTTCTGAAAGGGAGAAAGAAAGAAAGAAAGAGGAAAGAAAGAAAGAAGATGCTAAATAGGAAAGTTACCCAGAAAAAAAAAGCATTCAGAAATTCAAAACCACTTAAACTCTTCTGGAAAAGTTGAAGAGACAGTTGTAGAAGTTTAATGCTGATGCTCAATCTAGACAACATTTCAAGATGTCAAGTTTGTATGTGAGAGTAAAAAGTATATAAATTGAGGAATCATTATAATTGTATCATAATTTACTACTTTACCAAAATAAACAAATAAGATAAATAAATACTTTTGCTTATGCCCAATTGACTAATGTGACCCGAATGGAAATAAAATATGAGATGCCAAGATGAAACCAGATTAGATAGAATCTCAGTACTGTTTCGATATGATTAAAGTGGTGATTTAATGTGTTTTCAGCTCAGAATCATTCTAAGAGGTTTTTCGTAATAACGTAGAAATGAGTACACACTCCCCCGAGCTGCAGGGGAATAAAAGGTTGTAATATTTTTTGAGTCCTCTTGGCAGAGTAATCCATTCTCATCAATCTCGCACACTGCAGGAGGACAAGAGGATGTTTTTCTTCCAATCATTCATAGTCATTATTTAATGTAGGGCAGCAGCCACAGGCTTCATTAATATGTTAACCTATGGCTCACAAAGGCCTCGCTGTAAACCAATTGACAGCTCAGCGTGACAGGTTTATGTCATAGGGCTTGGGGATGTTAGCCATCTGAAATGCTGGCCTCTGGGAGAGGCCCAATGTTAATACCCACTGAAGACAGCTGGCCATTGGAGGGGACACCCCAGCACCCCAGCACGCAGAAGTTCAGTGCTGTTCCAGAGGAGCTGGTGAAAATGTACATGAGCAGGGTACGGTGGCACATACCTGCAGTCTCAGCAACTCGGGAGGCTGAGGCAGGAGGATCGCAAGCTTCAGCAACTCAGCAAGACCATATCTCAAAACAAACAAATGGACAAAAAAGGATTCCATATTTCACAGCTTCAAATGTGGTAGCATGGTATGGGCAAAAAATGGAACAAGTGCAACAGATACGTTTATGTGGAAAAGGAGAGTGTGTGTAACAAGCCCAGCATGCGGGCGTTTCAGCGTCCCAGGCCGACTCCTGGCCTGGTCACCCCAGAGCAAAACTGCCAAGCTCCCTGGAAACAGAGCACAGCTTCCTGACTTCTCCAGCTTTGGGTGGCACTGTCGCCACCCCATGGGGTGTGTTTCATGGACTCTGTTTCTTTGTTTCCCAAACCTTGTAGTGCAAAGCTCTCTGCATCGGAAGTCCAGAATAAGTGTTTGTTAGCGATGAAACTGACCTCAGAAGCTGTTGGGTTCACCCCACATCAAAGCAGAAGCTGCATCACATAGAGCCACCCCCGCCAAGGGCCATAGCCGCTGGCTGTTTAGTACTGCCCTGGCCGAGAGCCTTCTGCAGCCCTCCCTTGGGTGGCTCCGAAAACCTAGCTCCAGCAGTGCTCTCTGGGGCCCACCCCATTCCTGTCACTTTTGCCCATTCCTATGTGGAGTGCTCAATCCGGGTTCCAATCACACGGAAAATTCAGCTGGTGATGCCTTTGTCAGGACTGTTCAGCCCCTGTCCTGGGCACCTAGAGAGTGGAGTGGAGTCAGACCCAGGCCCCCCTCCTCCACTGACAGTGCTGGACAGCCCACCCATCTGGGCACAGCGATGCCTGCTCCATTCGGTGTTGCAGGTGCAAATGAGAACGTCCAGGGGACACACTGCACTGCTGCCTGGGGCACAGCAAGCGCCAACCAGCGAGAGAGAGAACCAGCGGCCATTGTTGCCGTTTTGGAGGGAAGGAAGGAATTCTGCCAGACTGAGGGAGCAGGGACAGCGCCTCTCCACTCCTGACCTGCTCCGCTGGCTCCTCATCCCCTCCCCCAGGTACCCAGGGCCTCAGGGCTCCCCTGACCACTCATTCTGCTTGGGGTTTCACTGGACCTGCTGATGCTCCCAAGACCACTCCCCTCAAGCACGGGCCAACAGTGCCTCGTGGACGTTCGGTTCGCAGCTGGGCCATGGACTGAAGGGTGCGATAGAGACCCAGGAGCACCTGAGCCAGCTGGGATGGAGGGACTTCCGCCCTCCCACATGGCCGGCTCTCTCCTCTGCACATTGAAGCTGCAACTTCTTCAGCTTCAGGACCCGAAGGCCCAGGATTCCCAAACAATCCCAGCCAATATTTGGTGCCCAGTCCATATGGTCTATACCCACTTGTCCTGACGGCTTTCCCCCTGGGAGGCCCTCCTCCCACCTCCCTTCACCCTGTAGAGCCTCATCCCATTGGGTGCAGCGGCCGCCAGCTGGGCACTTCAAGAAGTGACCTACCTCCTCCAGCCACGCCCCACCTGCTAGTTTCCACCAGGTGGCCCATTCAGGTCATGGCGCTCAGATCCATTAGGCCACCTCCAAATATTCCTGCAGAAACAGGAGCTCTGGGGGACACCTCAGATCCAAGCCACGACGGCTGCTGACTCTCCCCCAAGACTCAGCATGCTGAGCTCTCCAAAAACAAGAGAGCCCATCTGTGGGCTGGCCAAAGATGATGGCAACCACCCACACTCCACTGAGGCACGTGTGCCCACGCGGCCTCGGCTTGGCTGTGACCACACATGCACACGCAGTCCAGGTGACAACGCAGCAGTACACCCTGCACCCTTTACCCTGCTTCTCCCAACCTGGTCGCTTGCAGAGCCCAAGAATGGCTCACAGCAGGGTGCAGGGTGCTGAGGCTGCAGTCAGCACAGAACACCCCCTGTCCCTACCAGGCCTGCCCCGGCCTCCAGCCCTGCTCTCCCTGAGCGCTGGACCGCCCTGAGCTTCCACCACCTGAGGTTGCACTGACGGATTTGGAGGTTGGCTTTTTTCACTCAGGGCAGTTTTACATGGTTTTGTTTTCTGTTTTTTCTCTTTGCTTCTGCAAGTTACTAGAGGAAGTTTTAGGACCTCATTTTCCACAATGCTTCTGGGGTTGGGTGGGGTGCAGCTGTTGGTGTACCTCTCTCTCTCTCTGCTCTTCTTCAGGAGCTCCAGGAGGAAGTCAGTCTTCCTCTCCACATGACTGTTTGGGGTTTTTTTTTAATTCACCGATTATTTCCTCTCTCATTTCCACGCTGCTAATGAGTACATCCACTGAGTTTCTAAGTTTCATTACATTTTTCAGTTCTGATATTTCCCCTGGGTTCCTTCATTTTTTCTTGCATGTTTTCTGAGATCTTTGCTTTGCACATTGAAGCATTTACATCGCAGCTGCATTAACATCTTTCATGGGCAATGGTAACATCTCAGGTGGGTGCAAAGTCAAGCCTCCCCATGTGGCCTCCTCCAGCCCCACTGGCTGTGAAGGAATATCCATGCTAGCCCTCAGAAAACTGGACAATTATAGAGAAACACGGGATCATCTTCAGCCCCTATCAGCATGGACAAGGGGCAGCTCTCATGGCCTCACAAGGGACAACAAGGCCCTTACTCAGCTGGGACACTGGGCACCTGACCACAGCCTCACAGGGCCCCCAATTGGCATGGACTCTGGACACTGTCTGGGCACTTCCTAGAAATTCAGGGGAGTAGCTGTGGGGAAGATGCCCACCCAGGGCACCCCAGTGACCCACCTCCTCCAGCCATGCCCCACCCACATACAGTTACCAGGGAATATCTGGGTGCCAACACAGAATATCTAGGTCGCAATCAAATGAAAAGAGCACCCCACAATGGCCTCCCAGAGACACTTAGACCTCCTCTCAGTGTGGACACTGACACCCCATGATGGCCTCACAGAGACACCTAGATCTCCACTCAGTGTGGACTTAGTCACCTCATGATGACCTCACAGGGACACCTAGGCCTCCACTCAGTGTGGACACTGCACACACCATGGTGACCTCACAGGGACACCTAGACCTCTACTCAGTGTGGACAGGGGACACCTCATGTTGACCTCAAAGAGACACCTAGACCTCCACTCAATGTGGACACTGGACACCCCATGATGACCTCACAGGGACACCGAGGCCTCCACTCAGTGTGGACTTGGGCACCTCATGATGACCTCACAGGGACATCTAGACCTCCACTCAATGTGGACACTGGAAACCCCATGATGGCCTCACAAGGACACCTAGATCTCCATCAGTGTGGACACTAACATCCCATGATGGCCTCACAGGGACACCTGAACCTCCATTCAGTGTAGACTTGGGCACCCCATGATGGTCTCACAGGGACACTTGTCATCCACTCATTGTGGACTTGGGTACCTCATGATGACCTCACAGTGACACCTAGACCTCCACTCAGTGTGGACACTGGACACCCCATGAAGGCCTCACAGGGACACCTAGACCTCCTCAGTGTGGACTTGGGCACCCCATGGTGGCCTCACAGGGACACTTGTCCTCCACTCAGTGTGGACTTGGGCACCCCAAGGTGATCTCACAGGGACACCTAGACCTCCACTCAGTGTGGACTTGGGAACTCATGATGGCCCCATCTAGGACCCTCTGCAGCCTGTACAGGTGTCGTGTCACTGGTGGCCTTAAATGAATCCCCTGCACACTCAGTCCACATTGTGCCTGGGGCTCCTGCACCCCTAGTGTTAATCTGTGTCCCCTCATCTGGGTGCTTGCCAGGGGGCCAGCCCCAGCTGAACTCAGGTCCCCGAAGGAGGAGTGGAATCGGTGCGGAGGAATGACCTGAATCTCTGGGGCAAGTTGCAAGCAGACACAGCAAGCTACTTGAGCAAAATGCCATCTGCTCTTCATTGTTGAACCCTTTTATACAGATACGTAAACAACGCTTTCATTATCTGCCTCCTTAACCAAATTGACCACCTGCAACCATTTAAACTGTCAGAGCACCAGACACAAAACCATCCACCCCATCCCCAGTTCATGGTCAAATCCTCATGAACTGCCCTATGTATTGTACAAAAGGCCTCCATTTCCAAAAAGGATAATGCTGTTCCTAGTTCTCCATACCTGCTTTGACAAAAGTCAGATCAAACACTTTCCCAAGACTCCCTATTTTCCTTCAAATATTTCTTATTTAGCTGTGTTATAGGCCCTTATGCCCTAATTAACTACTAACCTAAAACTATTTTGTTACTGTAACTAGATATTTTGTAGCTATCCTAAGTCCTATAACTGTTATTATTAAGATATTTGTGTGTCCTAACCTATGGGCTAAGAAGTTAAAACTTAACTTCTGCAAAGACAGGAAAGGCAGTTTTTACATATGCTGTTTCCTTTGTTCCTTAGTTCCTTAGTTCCTTAGTTCTTATTTTGCTTTCCATTTCCAACCCTGCTTCAAGTCAGTATAGCTTCATCCTTCATGACTTCCATATGTGTTATACAAGTACCCTTCTCATCAATCCGTAACATTTATTTCCCATTTGAGTAAATAGCCAATTTCCAGAAGGGATGTTTTTGGCAATCTCCTGGAATGCTGGCTTTGCCGAGCCCTTCCCCAACCAAGTCTGGACTTTGTCAGGCAGAAGCTTGGGAGACTTTGCCTCCTCCAGGCGCTCCTGTGCTTGCTCCTATGCACGATGCAAGTTCCAGCTGTGTTTATTAGAGAAGAGGAGAAGCACTTCGCTCCGCCTTCCTGGGAGTAGGAAGAGGGAACATTCATGACACATTCTAATCTTAGAGTCAACTTATGGACACAGTGGAGTCGCTGGAACCCGAGAAGGTTCCTTCTCGGGAAGGAGCAGAAGGACCTGGCCATGTGCGAACACTCTCAGCCAGTGGTGTTGTGGGGGTCAAGCCAGTGTGTCTAGGGAGGGTACCGAACAGGTGGACAGCTGCCCAGCTATGGAAGGGCCTGGTTTCAACAGAGCACTGCAGGAAAAAAAAACACGAAAAAATCTATGGTTAAAATTTCTTCCATTCTCCAAATCAAAATGGATCAAGGAGCTAGGTATTAAATCAGCTACCTTGCAACTGATGGAAGACAAATTAGAACCAACACTTCAACATTTGGGAGTAGGCAAAGACTTTCTCAACATGTCTCCTAAACTGAAGGAAGTAAAGTCAAAAATCAGTGAATGGGATGCCATAAAGCTAAAAAGCTTTTGTACTGCCAAGGAAACAATCAAAAGAGTCAAGAGGTTTCCTATGGAATTGGAGAGAATCATGGGCTATGATTCCTCTGACAAGGGTCTCATATCCAGAATCTACAAAATCCTCAAAAATCTCAACTACAAAAACACTAACAG
>PVKS010048313.1:0-12445 GCA_004027875.1 Aplodontia rufa | reverse complement strand
GAATGTCTTCACTCATCTGTGGAGGCTGGAGCTAGACCCTGGTCGTTGAGAAAGGAGGTCTAGTGTCATGATTTCAATCTGGATAATGTGTAATGTCATACAACCTAAGGCATTTGCAGAGATATATTAGGAAGGAAGGGGAGGGATAAGGGTGGATAATTGTGGGCGGGTTCTTGGGGTTAAATCTAATTTTCAGAATTTATATATATTATATTATTTCATTAGAAGCTTGTTTGATTGTTCAACAAATAAATTTCTGAATAAAATTTTTAAAAAAGAATTCTAGAGAAAGATGTGCAGTAAGGGTTTCTAAGTTGCTCAATGAAAGACTTAGAACTTTTCCAAACACCCTACACATTTTTGATACAGAAAATTTCACAATCATACCTCCTCTATAATTTGAGTTTGCAAACTGGAGGAGTGGATAGAAAGGCTTAAACAGTAATGTGGCTGTGGGGCTGTAACTCAGGGAACTAGTGATAGGGTGGTGAGCTCATCTCTAATCTATTCATTAGCTAATTAACTCTCTAGTTAGTGCAATAGAAAATTTAAGCATAAAGCAACAACCTAGAGACCATGAATTTGTGGCCACATCTCCCTACCCTGGGGTTCTAAAAGAGGCAAAGAACTAAAAATTAAGGTCACAATGTACACTTTTTAAAGCAACTATTTCTTCTTACCCCCCAGTTTGATAAGTAATTTTTATACTATTTCCATTTGCAGCTTCCCTACCACCAAGGATAATGGTGATTGTCTGTCTATCAACTGTCTATCCATCATCTATCATCGATCTTTTTGTCGTCTATCATCTATCAATCTCTCAATCTATCTATACATATATTATCTATCTACCTATTATCTATCTGTCATCTATCACCTGTTATCTATCTATCTATCTATCTATCTATCTATCTATCTATCTATCTATCTATCATCTTCTATCCATCCTGTGCTGGGGATGAAACTCAGGGTTTTGCACATGCTAGGCAAGTATTTGCCGATTGAGCTACATCCCCAAGCCTATAACATATTTTTAAAATGTTGACTATAAATTTCCAGGAAAAGGTTAAATTGTTCTCTGTAAGCTACATTTCCAGGAAAAAGTTAAATTGTTCTCTGTATGCTCTCTTTAAAAGTCAGAGAAATCATTTATTATTTTTGGAGGATTTTTGTTAAAAGATGATTAAAGATGGAAACATTTGCACTTATAGAAGGGTTAATTTAGAATGGTCCTAAAATACAATTTCTTTCTATCAAACCATCTTCCCCAAATGATATCTAATAATTATTACCGTGGACTGAAGCAGCCTGTCAGTTTGATATCAAAAGTCCCACATGTTGGTTCTTCCTTTCTTTATTTTTTCCCTTGTGTCCATTTCACCTGCATGTCCAGTTCACCACCAGGCACCTTTGCAATAGTTAAGATGGATTCAAGGGAAAATGATGATGGTACTTGCCTTCTTGACAATGAACATGGCCATGGGTGTAGAGGGTAGGCTGGTCCACAGCTCATGGGAGTGCAGGGTTAGAGAGCCCCTTGCACACAGATGGAACAGGCCAGAGAAGCAGAGTTCCTTTCATGCCTCTATTCTGGAACTAGGTGTCCTGTGGACCCTCTTGTTGCACATGATATTTACTTAGTGACAGAACGATCTCAGAAGGGGACGATCAGAAACACAATCTTAACTCCTTTTCAGCGAACAAAAGAGCTCTAGCAAAATCACTTCGGTTGTAGCAGTTTACATTCCTAAATGTTACCTTGAAGATCATTCATTTGTCTTGCCCCTATAAACAATGATGCTGAGAAATCGAATTACTCAATCTGTTGGTATATTAACATTCATAATTGTGTTTATTGAAACACACGGTCATTTGCTTGATGAAAATGTGATACTGGCTTGCGATATTTTCATCTGTTCAGATTGTCATAATGCTATTACTATATTATGCTAATGGTCACTTTACAAAAATGGAAGTTATAAAATGGTAACAGAATGTTGCTGTTTCATGCCATTTTTCCACTAGAATCTCAGTGATACAGTAAATCAGTCATATTTAGTATACTTCAAGGAGAAATTTTACTGAACAATCATCATCGTGATTTAATTTACTTTTCAGGGGACTTAGCTGGAGCCTGGCATGACCAATGTGATTGACGGTCTCTCATACCGAGATGGAAAGGCTTTTTTTGAAGAAGAAGAAATAAATTTCATTCTGAACACGCAACAGTACAGTTACTCATTAAAGGCTCAGTCTTTTGTGCAGAATCATGATCTTTAAATTCTATGATTTTTGTTCTTGGTACTTAAACTTTCTCTATTTCTGTAATTTGGAACCATTTTTGGAAACTAAATATTCAGTAATGTTTTCTTACCATTAAGTAGAAGGTGAAGTCCAAACACCTTTTAGAATCCATACAAGCCACATTTCAGCATGAGTATTTGAAATGGAACTGCAATATTTGAGTCTAAATATAAACGCAGTTTTTAAATGACTAAAAATTATTCTCTTCCCTGTGTTCTCACAGCTAAGCATATTCACAAAAGTTGTTAACCTAAAACAGCATTTACTAATATGGAATATGTGGAAATAAATAAAACCTAGAGTGGGTCGGACTATCAACCTTGGTGTCCGTAACGGCCTTTATAATAGTTGGTTGGTCTGTAAGCAACCAATCGCTGACGACTGCTTTATTTTTCATGAATTTAAGGATGATGCTCTCCTTTAACCAAAAGGTATCACTTACTGTTCACAAGATCTTTGAGAAATTATTTCACCTGGGTATTACGTAATTAAGGATATTATTATTATTGGTACCAGGGATTGAACCCAGGGGCACCTAACCTCTGAGCCACATCCCCAGCTAGGGTGGTTTTTGTTTGTTTGTTTGTTTTTGTTTTTGAGACAGGGTCTTGCTAAGTTACTTAGAACCTAAGTTGCTGAGGCTGGTTTTGAACTTGCACACCTCCTGCCTCTGCCTCCTGAGCTGCTGGGATTACAGGTGTGTACCACCATGCCTAGCTCTGTTCTTTTCTTCCTTCCTTCCTTCTTTCTTTTAAAGGGAGACAGAGAGAGAAGAGGAGAATCAGCTTTATTATTTCATCTGGTCTTTGTCTCTCCAACACTAAGTTGTGTAAAGGGTGCTGGGTTTTGATCCTGGGTCCACATGCATGCCAGGCAAGCACTTCATCCGATGAGCCACCACTCCAGCCTTCTAAGTTCTTTATTTATAACGGAAATAATCAGGTCTCTTCTTCTCATGGTTGTGAAGGGAGAGTAAATTATGCACAGAAACACTAAACATACCTGTGATTATGTGAAGTTAAAATATAAATACTTATTTTGTGTGGTAATAAAGAATTGATAGTGAATTTAACCAATGTGCACTGTATAATGGTTAGTTTCTGAATTACCATTTACGTTATAATTCCAAGTAATCTGTTTTGTTTAATGGGTGAGGTTTTAATGGTTTTAAAGTTGGTGATTTCTTAAAAGAAAGTGCAGCTCATGTTATGGATTTGAAAGTATTCCTTTTTTTCTAATGTTTTCATTGAAGCCAAATACATAAAAATCAAAATTTATCCACACATACAAATTCTATTTATACATATAATATTTATGTTTTCATGCTATTTTTTGTATTATTCAAAATTTCAGATGTATGAAATACCCTTCTTCAGTTTGAATTAGTCCCCTCTGGGGCCTGCTGGGTCTCTGGTCTAAACCTAGATGCTGTGGGCTGAGTTCTGAGCAGAACCTCAGCACCCTGCGTTCCTCACTGGCTAGGAATTCACCAGAACTCCTCTGCAACACAGTCCAGGAAAATTAGGCTGCGCCCAGTCCTGAGCTGCCTCTGCAGGTGACTAGCGCCAGCAGGGGCTCCTTATGATAGAGGGCTGGGTCCTGATCGTCTCCCCTCATAGGAGATGCGGGTGAAACTATCTGGTCAGTTCTCACGCAGAGGATTTGCCTCATATGCTGACAAATGCTGAATGGAAACAGAAGTTGTGCCAAATGCTAAGATGGCCCCACTGTTAGCCATTATTTCTCTCAGCACTGTCAAAGATCCAGCTCTTCTAAAACGTCCAAATGTATATCTTTTTCTGTTTTTATGTAGACTCAGAGAATAAAATGAAGAAATGAGATAATTTTCTGCACAATCAGGCAACAAAATTGGCCCCCATTCCTTAATTTGCGTGTTTGCTTCACTGATCTACAAACAGCTTGGGTGAGAGGGGAGTGGAGATTTACTAAGGGTTTATATTTTATTGATTATTTTATAACTTGTGCTTTTCGGTTCCTCCCTTCCTTCCTTCCTTCCTACCTACCTTACTTCCTTTCTCCCTACCTCTTTTTCTTTCTCTCTCTCTCTCTCTTTTTTTTTTTTGACAGTTTGCTTGTTTAAGGAATTTTTCCTGAAGGCCTAGTTGAATTTGAAGCTTTAGGAAATGCTATTTTTATTAATTACACCATGAGGTCATCTACATTATACTTTAAAAACTTCACAAGTACTTTTCAAATCTTTGGTAGTTTCTCCTGTGGAGTTATAGGACTTGGTTTCCAACTGGGTACTGGAGAAGGTTAATGCTACTGCTTTCTGATGATCAAAGCCAAGAATCCCGATGCCCTCCTGGTAAAAACCCTGGAGATTTGGTAAAAGCATGCCCAGCACCTTCCCTCCCCCTTCTGCCCCACTCATCAGGACGCTCCTGGATTCCATCCCAGGCATCCCTGTTCATTCTGATCTCCACCCAGTCTATCCTTCCCACTGTGACCAGAGTGACTCTCTTAAAGGCAAGCCTGCCCATGCCCCTCTCCTATTGAAAATCCTTTATTTCCTCTGAAGTGCTTTGGGGGTGAAATTCCAAACTCCCCAGCTTAACACACAGATCTTAGTTTGCTTTGGCCCTGTCACCCTTCACAGCTCCAAGGCCACAGGGACACCACACAGAGAGGCTCCTTCCTGGACCTGTGGCTCTCAGGGGGGTGGGGGTGACAGTGTTCCCTAGAGGACATCTGCTGAAGTCAGGCGGCATTTTGGTTGCCATAGGGACCAGGGCTGTTGATAAGATCCTAAAATGCACAGGACAGCCTCCCATGACGAAGAATGGCCCCATCCAAATTGTCAATGCTGGGAACGTGCCCTCCACCCCCCTCAAGGCCACTACTCATCCACTTTTTCCTCCTTTCCATCTAAGACTCAGCTCTAGAGCTACTGCCTCAGCTAGAGGTGATGGCTCATGCCTGTAATCCCAGCAGTTTACGAGGCTGAGGCAGGAGGATCACAAGTTCAAGGCCTGCTGTAGTAACTTAGTGAGCCCCTGTCTCAAAATAAAATTGAGAAAATGTAAGGAGGCTGGGGATTGTAGCTCAGTGACAGGATGCTTGCCCATGTGTGAGACCCTAGGCTCAGTACCCAGCACTGCCAAAAACAAAACAAAACTAAACTAAACAACGTTACTGGCTCTAGAAATGTCCTTGGAGCCTCCCTGTCTCCTGGGATTGGCCGCTTCAGTCCTCTGTCACTGCCTGTTAGACCTCACCACCCTTCCTGTTACACTCATGGCACAGGTTCTGCGCTTCCTAGCGTTTTTCTTTCCTATAGGTTTGAAAATACTTTGGAATATGCATTTTAGAACCTACTAGGTACTCAACAAACACTGCACAAATGATAAAGATAATTAGGGTAAATCGTAACAGGTGCGAATCTCTTTCAGCTAAACTTACTTATCTACAAAACGCCTTTGTATCACAGTAGAGCTTTCACCTATTTAGAAATTCACGGGAGACAAATTAAGACCCTAATAAAAACAACAAAATTTGGAGTTGTGACTATGTACTGATTTTCCTACAGTTTCAATTTTATGTTTTGACATGAAGAGAGGTGTAAGTATGAAAAACGGACCCAGCTCCTCGGAGGGCTATCACCATTCCTTCATTCACCACGTACTGACAAGGGCCTGCGGCGTGCCAGCTGCCAGGCTGGCCGGGAAGTCACCACGGGGGAAAGTCCTGTGCCCACCTCCCACCTCATGAGGCTACAGTCCCACACGAAAGACATCGGAACTGTGGAATTCCAAACAGTGGTGATCACCGAGCAGAAGAGCAGTGCTAGGAGGGCGTATAAAGGGGACAGTAAAGGTGCCCTACTCAAGGGCCAGCAAGGCCTCCAGGGAATCAGTGCTTCTGGAACTCACTGTAGACATAGGGAGAGGGGCAGAGAGGAGGGACCCAAGCGGAGGGGGAGGGGCCCAGACAGAGGGTGAGGGACCCAGGCAGAGGGGGAGGGGCAGAGAGGAGGGACCCAGGCAGAGGAGGAGGACACACAGAAGCTAGGGCAGGAGGGACCTGGCCTGTTGCAGAACCCAGGGGACCACTGTGGCTGAAGCAGCCCAGGAGGGGCTGGTGGGGAGGAGATGGGCCGGTGGGGGCCGGGCCTTTCACATAATGTTAAGTGTTGACGAAGGTCCTAAGGCTCCAGAGGAGCTGTTACCAGGATAGACTTCCTAGTGGTGTCATTTGAAGTGTATTTTGTTATTATAAACAAAAAAGATGACTATTGGGACATTGAAATCGCTTCCAAGATTGCTTTTTAGATCAGAAACTTTCTATAATTGAATTGATTTTGTAGGGCTGCTAGAACAAATTACCACAAATTTGATGGCTAGAAGCAAGACACTTGCTGTATGGAGTCTGGATATTTAGTCAAGACATGCTCCCTCTGAGGGGTCTAAGGGGACTGTCCTGGATTCCTCCCACTTTAGGTGCTCCAGGTGTTCTCTGGCTTGTGAAAGAACAGCTTCTTCCTCCCTGACCACATGGTCTTCTGTGTCTCAAGCCTCCCTCTCCTTCCTAAGAATGGCAGCCTTGGGACCTAGGGCAGAACCTAACTCTAGAAAAGACCAGCTAGATACCCTTAATGTCACTGCATCTGCAAAGACCGGTTCCAATGAAGGTCACATTCAACAGATGCCGGAGGTCAGAACCGGGGCATGTCTTTGTGGGGACACAACTGGAACCACTACAATCATGTTTATTTCAAACGAAATGTTAGACTTTATTTGGCTCTTGCAGTGTTGGAAAGGCAAGTTGGTGATAGGCAAGAATGAGCAATCAGAGAGAAAAGAAGCTTCTGATTCAGCTGAATGCAAGCACCTCAGTGCAGTTTAAGACAGACACTACTCAACCACACTAGCATGCTGCGGAGATGAGCTAAAGCCCTCACTAACCTGACAGCACCACTATCATTGGCCAAAGCTTGGTGCAAGGTTGCAAAGGTACAGAACATATCCAGAAGAGGAAGGAATAAGCCCATGATGTTTACCTATCAAGAAAATAATCAGAATTTCAACTACAACATTCACCTGAGAGTTCTGGGAATTTTATTGAAAGTGATTCTCTCTCCCTGTATCTGGAGCAGGGTTTCATGCAGTCACCAAACTCCACTGGAGTTTAATGAGGATCTCAAAGGTGGGAGACAGATCTATTCAGCCAATGTAGGTGTCTAAGAAAGTTCCAGAAACATTCATCTGGCAATGTACTAAAGGAAAAGTCATAATTGAAAAGGAGACATAAAGGGAGAAGAAAGCCAGCTATTAAAAAGCGAAATTCGGGTAGAATTACAAGCATATTTTTACAACACTAAACATATTTTTAGATGGCTTCTTTCATAGACCCTCCCAAACACAAAACGCATCACAGAAAACTACAAAAGAGCAACAGTCTTTTTTTTATGAGATCCTGCTCATAGAAAAAGAAAAAGGAGCTTTAGCCAGCTGCAGGAATTTGTTCCACCTAGCTCTAAATGGAAATCACTTTTAAAGCAGTTATGGAAAAATTTAGCCAGGTTCCCAAACAATATAGCATGCTCAGTGCAAAGGCTGATTCATGGAGCTTCTGCTAGCAGATCATTATTCCTGTACTCCGAGGGGGCAGGCGCATTGTTCTCTGCTCCAGGAAAGCCACGGAAAAGGAGTGTGATAGTCAGTTCATGAGCTAAAGAGACTTGACTTATAGATTATATTGACTTGGTGGTGCGTACAGAAAAATAAGATGCCATTCTTTCAATCCTGCCTTTGAAGCATCTTCCAGATGTGCACATTCCTCTTTGTGACTCTGTCCACATGATGTCCCCTACTCTTGCTCACCTGCTTTGCCATCACAGTCTCCAGCTGCCCAGCTGGGGTGACAGATTTTATTTGCCTGTGGTGCTCAGTACCCACCCCTGCTTCTGTGGTCGTTCTCACTGCACCCGTGCTGGCAGTGTGGAAACTGCGTTTCCCAGAATCCCCTTCCCACAGAGTTCCGTTGTAAATTCCACCAATGAGACGCCCAGGGTGAGATCTGGAAGGGGCAAAAGAGGTACCAGGTGGGGGAGTGGTCTCTAGATATGCAGTGTTGGGGACAACCAGGTTTCCAGTGGCCTCTAGAAACTGGTCAATGGGTGCTGTGACAGCCATGCAGGTTTTCTTCAAAACAGTTCGTAGACAAAATAAGAGCAATCCATTGTTCCCTCTGGGATTTTCTTGTACAATGCGGGCATGCGTTCTGTCTGTGGGGCAGAAGCAATGGCTGATCCTTTTGAGCCAATGGGGAAGCCGAGAGGCCAGTAGTGGTCTTCCTTGCCTTAGTTACTCAGCCCATGATGCCCTTCCTTAGGTCCTTCTTCCTTGGGACATCGAGAGGAGGTTGTATTTCCTTGACTGATACATCTGTGTTCTCAGGCAAATTCTCCCTGGTACCCAGAACTCATCTAGCACATCTCCTTATTTTCCAGATGAAATCTGGGGAAAGTGACTTATTCAAAGTCACTCAGCATCTTGGTCATAGAACCCAGGTTGAGAGTGACTGTGTCCTAATTCCTCCTTCGGCATGGATCCCCATTTCCTGGCTCCTCTCTGGACACACTCGTGTTCTTGCATTGTATCTTACCATGCTAGCAGTGACAGTTGTTTTTTGGAAGGAAGCAGGAAAAACACCACGTCATGAACTGATCCAACACACTTTGTCACTTGAAAATCTCATTGAAATAATTCACCTAGACTTGAGTACACACAAAATTTTGTCATTAATTGCATGCACATAAAAGCGAAATATAAACAAAATAATTTCAATTATTTGTGAAATTTCTTTTCAGAGTCAACCTTTGAATCACTTTTTTACTGTCATTAATGTTAATTTTTATAAAACAAATTTTAAACATAAATATCCATGCCATCAAAGATAAATTGATGTAGCATAATTTAAAAAAATCCATCCAGCAACTAAAATGCTTTGGAGCTGGGTTCTTAAGCCAGTTGGCAATGACATAGAACTAGACTTCTTTCTGAACTCTTGTTTCCAATATGCTGTTAAATACACATCCATCTCGTCTAGTTCTTTCAGAACAGTTCCTAGACACAATAAGAGTGACCCATTGTTGCTGCTGGGATTTTCTTGCATGATGCCAGCATGCATTTTGCAGGTTGTGATGTTCACATGCATGCAAGCCTCATCCTCTCAGTCACCACCACCAGGCAGCTGAAGGTGAACAAAAGATGTGATTGCACTGAAGGTGCATCCCATTTTCAGAAATATCACAATATGAAAAATCACGGCTCACAAAATTCATTAAATTCTATTTTATGTTTTGGTTCTTCAGTAAGCTTGTACACGTGCTCAAAGTATACTTTGTGTCATTAATTGTCTTTAATGTCCAGGAGTAATTTTAGATTCTTGATAAAAAAGGATTTTCCTTATACTGAAACTTGTACCTTCCATATTCATATGCTATTGCTTCAAAGCAATCATTTATTACTAGTAACTAATGATTAATTTAATGTCTGCACTGCGTGATACATACAGTTTAATTCATGTTTGCACCTGACGAATAGCTGCAGATGAAGAGATTACTCACAGTTATATAATACGAATTCCTTTACCTTCTAGAAAGTGCAAAGATCTCTGTGGTATCTATGCATGTGGTGCAAGTTTATGTTGATGGGTTTGGTAAACTTTATTCTGTTTGAGGTAAATGAAGCAGAGGACTTTCCTTAAGTGCACATGCTCGCTGTCTCTTCTGTGTTTCTTTGAATCTGAACTTTTGCTCTGATATCCATTGCTGCTACCTGCTTCTTGAACATTTGAGCACAAAACACAGCCTAGCAGCCAACGGGAACTTGCTCCTATGAGAATGTTGCAGGAGAGGAAGAAATGCGTGAGGGGCATGGTGCCTGGCAGATGTGTGTCCGTCTGCTGCTTAGACTCAGATTTCCCTTCCTCCAATAGTGACGTGGTCTTCCTAGGGCCTGGCGTATAGTAGGTGATCAATGATGATTTCCTTCTAGATTCCATTTTGCTCCAGAGTTACAACAAAGAAAATATTCGGGTTGCAATGATTTATCCTTCTTTACAGCTTGTGTACAGTTCTGGGAAAAGTGGTTGCAGTGGGTTTGGTGTTATCCCCAAACTCAGATGTTGAAATCTTAACCCCCACGCTGATGGTATTAGCAGGTGGGACCTGGGGGTGCTGATTAGTATGAGATCAATGCTGTTCTAATAAAAGAGATCTTGGAGAGTTCCTTTGTCCTTTCTGCCAAGTGAGGACACAAAAAAATTCTTCTATAAACCAGAACAATTCTTCACCAGACACCCCATCTGCCACACCTTGAGTTTGTACTTCCTTGCTTCTAGAGCTGTAAGAAATCAATTGTTGCTCTTGACAAACCCACTAATTTATGTTTTTTTTGTTTTTTTTTTTTTTTTGTTATAGCAGCCTGAATGGGCAAAGATGGTGTGTATTCCAAGTCAACCACAATCTGTCAGGCTTATTGAATGCCCAGGGGAAGCAAAATTCATCAGAGCGTGTGGGCTGGGCTGGGTGCCTGGGACTCATCTGGCTTAAGAGATGCCTTTCTGAGACAGTTTGGATTTAGGATTGCAGGAGACTTTCTAGGAGGAAAGCAGATGTGGACTTCCTCTAGGGATTCCATGGGAGTCCCCAGAGGCCTGCGTGTGGCCCCTGTGACCCTCCACTTCACTGGGGACCACCATGGCTGCTCTGTATTTTCTATAAGGGTTCAGCCAGACAGCCCAGGGCTCATTCTAACCTGTGCTGTTCCTGGGAAAGGACCTTAGGATTCCTGAAAGTGGAGCCTTTGCTCTAAGGTTGTTTGTATGCACATGAGTTAACACTGGAAGGGAACACAGTAGAGTTATTGTGATTGGCATGGACTTCCCAGTGCAACACACAAGTTCCCTCGCTCCTGATTGGCCTGGTGGCCGAGAGTTGCATGACTTGGGTCAATTTACTTAATGCTTCGCTTTCACCATTTGCAACATGGAAAATCTGCCCATCTCAGGGCATTTGCGGGAAAGGAACGGAAACATGTGTGAGGTGCTTGGCACACGGTCAGTACTAAATAAAGAGAGCTCACTGATCATTGACAAGCGTGCCATTTTAAGACTCCTAATCCAGCATCATTAGCTCATCTGTCCTGTTGACACTTAATCAAGTCAGCCTCTAAAGTCTGAGCCCATATTTATGTCCCAGTAATTCAATTGTCTACTTCAGTTT
Organism: Aplodontia rufa; assembly: GCA_004027875.1. Lineage (NCBI taxonomy): Eukaryota > Metazoa > Chordata > Mammalia > Rodentia > Aplodontiidae > Aplodontia > Aplodontia rufa. The sequence continues at coordinate 891 of PVKS010048313.1, read as the reverse complement.
ATTTTCTTTGACCATACTGAATCTAACTCCTGTGGCATGATTGATTTTGCAGAGTGATTCTGCGTATCCTACCCAGGATCTTCCCATCTGCCGCTCAACCCCATCTGTTCTTGCCTCCAGCTGATCCAATTTCATATCCAGTTGGTAAAGGGCCACCTGAAAAAAAAATCTCCATTATGTTCTGATGTCCTGAAGAAACCTTGAGAAAATTTCAGCATTAAGAGTTTGGTCACCTGGACACACTGCAGTGTCAACTCAGTATTTTAGGGGGAACGAATGCAGATGGAATCATCATGGAAACTTGCCAGATGGTATTATTGGTGGCACAATGAGATCATATGAAGGTAGGATTAGCAAATAATAATAAAAATTAGTGTTTAGTGGAGAGCTGAGCAAAGCACAGGCTTCCAGTGTGTGTGGACTGACATATTGACACATGCGTCATACAAGTCCACCAAAGGTGCTAAGTACTCTGGCGATGTATCGCTCCACTTTGTGAGGCCTGATTTTTTTTTTAATATGATACTTTGGATGACTAGGAAAACCATAACATTTAAGAATTTAATTACTCTGTCACAAAATGTGCTCTGTATGGCATCTGTAAGAGCTGGAGTGCTGGTGAGCCCTTGGGAAGACAGGGCAGGGTCAGTCAGTGGGCATCACCCCAGTCGATTTGTCTCTTGCCTGGTAAAGACCAGGTGTTGTGAAATTCTGCCTTTGCTTCCTTCACGCACTGCATCAACTTAAGGTATGTTTATCATGCGATGATCCATCATTTTGTGTGGAACTTCCAGTTCTACAAATGAGGAAATCAAAGCTTGGGGATTTTACAGCACATTACAGTGACATAGCAATATCGATGTTCATAGCAGCACAATTTACTATTGCTAG
>PVKS010048312.1:0-12462 GCA_004027875.1 Aplodontia rufa | reverse complement strand
TTAGCATTGTGTTTCCCTTGGTGGTTTTAGTCACAGCAATTAGCATGAGACTCCTCTGGGCAGCTTATTTCTAAAAGAATTTTGGACATTGGTAAAACTTTCCCTTATCAGTTGGAGACTTGCTGCTCTGATAGATTGGAAAGGGTGATTCAGAATTTGTGAAGGAGGTGAAACAGAGACACATGACTGAAACATAAGGTTGCCGATTTGTCATTCTTAATCACCTATATTCTATACATTGGGCTCAATAAAATGATATATTCAAATTAAATAATGCACTAAGAAAATTGTAAAGAAAACTTTTCTCTTTAATAACAGATATTGGATGCAATGCCACTTAAGAAAACATCTTAATGCTGACATATATTATAATAAATTTATTTTTATTTCAACTAGACATTTAAGGTCAGAGGAAAATAAAAGAAATTTCCAATTAGGAAACCTCTAATCTTCAATGATATTTTCAGTTACTTTGAATGAGGTTTTCATTCAACTACTATGCTCATAGATTAATAGAGTGTTAATGTAATTAATAATGATGTATAAAAAACTCCAGTTTTGGGCTGGAGTAATTGCTCAGATGTTACAGCACTTGGCTAGCATACATGAGAACAAAGCTATGAACCCCGCACCATGTACACATTGAAATGTCAGAGCAACAAAAGCCACATGAAAACCGAAAATAAAATCATTTCTCAATTTTTCTCTCTTGCATCCCTCTCTCTTAAAAAGAAAAATTCAATTCCAGTTTCAAAAACTGTCTCCTAAAGATACAATTTGGAAAAAATGTTATAATTATGAAATATCTTTCAATTATATGCATGAGGCACATTTAAAATATGTAATTTACATTTGCAATAAATTTATACTCAAACTTTGGGCTAATTATAGAATAAATGCAGTAGCAATAATTCCTGCTCCACTCATGCTGATGCTTAAATTAATTAATTTAGCATGATTTTTACTTAAAATTTAAAGTCTTACTCTCATTGGTTTTCATTTGATTTCCATGTGTATGTTGAACGAATGAACGCTTACAAAGTGGTTATTGAACAACCATTCTCCAATGAGCAGCCATCGTTGTAGCATCACGTATTGAATGTATCGAAATTTCTGTTCCTAATATATCAATATATGTTACAACATATATTCAAGCATTGCATTTACTGTCATGGTCAGTATCATATCCCAGAGCCCACAACCTACTTTCCCTAAAGAGTAAGGTTATCTTAGTTTACAAAGAAATTAACATTAACATACAAAGTTTCATCTACCAGAACCATTGTTAATTATAACAGTGAAATATCATATTTAATTTATATAAACTTTTGCTGTATTAATACATAAAGAAAAATCATATAGTACCTCTTTCTTGATGTTTTAATATTTGGTAAGGGAAGGTAATTAATTTAACAAAAGAAGATTCATCATCTTCTCAATGGGAGCAAATTGAGCTATTCTTTAAAAATACTTTGGCATTTTACATATTTTCAGTATTCACATTTCTTGGAAATCAATTAACCCAACATGTGAGACTTTTTTTATTCTGTGCTGTACATCATTTTGTAAGAGAAAATGTAATAAAAAGAAATTTTCAGATATTAAAAAAAATTTCAATAGTGCTGCATTAAGCACTAGTAAACCAAATTGTTAGTTTAACATGACCCATATTATGAAATCTTTATCCTATCCACCAATGGGCTTCACTCTTAGAACTATGATGAAGGTTTTGCAATATGAACATAACCATCTTTAAATGTGATAAAGTTAAAAATGTTTTTGATCCTAAGTAAAAGTTCTCTCTTAAAGTTAGGATAACATCAATATAAACTAGGAAGTGGAATTTATTTTGAATTTTTAAATCACTAAGAAATTATATTTATCCAAAGAACACACCAAATGTGCAAGCCTACCTTTCCTATTGTAGACTTTTTCTGTGGTACTGTCTGTGATTTGAGACCAATCTACCTCCATTCTCTGGCCTTAATTTCATCAATAGTACTGTTTTTACAACACAGGACATTCACAGGAGGAAATTCCATTTCACTTCCAGACTAGGCTTCACCATACACAGGATGAACCTGATTATACAGCAGAGGATGTTGTTTCCAACTGTCAGAGTTGTTCTCTTGCAGAAGTCTTTCATGTGCACCTTTCCCCTTTATTTCTACTGCCACTTCACACTTCAAGAATTATAAGATTAAACATTATTAAGAGTACCCATGGGCTGGACTGGTGGCTTAGCAGATACGGAGCTTGCCTGGCATGCACAAGGATGCGGGTTCAAACACCAGCACCACATAGACAATGAAGGGTTGGAGCAATGAAATCCACATGAGAAACTAAATAAACCTGACTCTCCCTTTCTCTTAAAAAAAAGAAAGACAGAAAGGGTGTTCACAAGAAATAAAATTTGTTATTTTCCAATAACACACAGATTGTCTTTACCATTAACTATAGAATATGTCCTCCATAATAGATCATATAATTGATACAAAGACTTAGAAGAGAAAAAATGTATAGTATGAATTCAAACTCCAGTGAATTTCTCCAAAATTACTTCAATTAAAAAAATGTCATTGAGTCCATATTACTATATCTTTTTTTCAATTTCATTTTCACAGTACACTCAGATCTTCCTAATTTATGATTATTTGGTCTTTTTGCTAAAGGGCAAATAACAGAACATTAAAAAATGAATCTCTGTACTATTTTATACTATGAGTATTTCCCCAAGCAATATATGACATACAGTAATCAAATCACTATCTGCCTGAGATTCACATTTAATTGGAGTTTTTGAAATTTTATCTGGCAACCATACCTAGTTGGAGAAATCCAACCAGTCACCCTATTCAAAATTCCCTTCTCATGAATGCCTACAGAACAAGGTGACATGTTAAGATTCTCATCCAATTTCTTGCCAGTTAGTAGAGAGATAAAATGAGTATAGTAGATAACGTAGGGGATAAGAGTGAAGCGAAGAAAAAAAATTGTATTTTTCTATATCTGTAAGTTTTTATCATATTTATTACTAAGTAAGAATATTCTCTAACTTCTACATGTTTTTCTGAACAAGGATATTCAGAATATCTCGGAGGCCCTCAACATATTTATAGAAAGATTGGTGTGTGACCAGGAGTTAAGGAATCTGGGTTGTGATTGCAGTTTTATTGTCCAATGTTACTGGGAGGAAAGTGGCTTCTGTTTACTCACTGTCAGTTAGGCTTCTCAGAGCATTTTCTCTATAGAAAGGCATTAAGTATTATTCACTGTGACTTCTACTCTATTCAGTGGAAATGAAGAATAGTGGTTAAAATGGCAGATTGATTTTAAAAATATGAACAAATATGCATTTTGGCTATTTGTTATATAACTATAAATGCACTTATACTGTAGAAATAATATGAAATATAATAAAATCTTGGTATGTCTATATGCCTGCAGCATCAATGTAGAAAGGAATCATAGAATGATTGTGATAATCACATTTAATTATAAAATATACTTCCCTACAAATTTATTCACCTGTCATGTCCTCTGTTTGGATGTCTGCATTTCCTTGATCTCTGCTTCCAAGTTTCTAGCGAACCTAGCTATGAAAGACTAACCATTTAATTTACTAGGTTTGTTTAAATCTTAATGATGTTCAATGGGATAATTTTTATTTTCCTTTTTTCAATATGTCAAAAAATTTCCTGTAAAGAATTTTTTAAGAGAGAGAGGGACAGAGAGAGAGAGAGAGAGAGAGAGAGAGAATCAATTTTATTTAGTTTTTAACATGGCCTTCTTTGCTCTGACACTCTGTTGTATATGTGGTCCTGGGGTTTGAATCTGTGTACTCGCGCATGCCTGGTAAGTGCCATTACCACTGAGCTACTGCTCCAGCCTCTTGGAAAGAATTTTTATTTCTAAAATCATGCATATGTCATTTTCTTCAAGTTGTATCACAATTTAAAAGTTCATTTCATCCAAGATTATTTTAACAACTTAGTTTATGTATTGTTCATTTTTCTGTCACTAAATGATATAAATCAGTTACCTAATTTATTTTTAATAAGTATTTTTTCTACCTATCCACACTGACCTGTATTTAATAACCAGCTGATACCAATCTCCATCTTTCTTTCTCTTTGATGATTATTACCTTCCCTCCCACAGGTATATTAGAATCTGTCAAAAGGACATAAGAAAACTGCCTGCAGTATGTATCTTGACTCACTTGTTATGTTATGTTTAAATTTCATAAAGAAGCACAAAGAGAAAACAATACCTGTGAGTTTCTATACAAGTCCACACTTGCTGCAGTGACCATAATTTTTATTTATAAATAAAATTAAGAGAAAATGAGAGTTCAAACATCAAAGTGTGATAATCACTACATTTCTGTTTTAGACTCAGAAATCAATACAGTTAAGAAAAATAAAAGACCTGTAAAACTGAGGTTGAGTTATAGAGTTTTTCCTACCACAAGTCATGTGACCTCCCTGAGGTCAGTCAGTCTCACTGTCAGTGCAGGATAATAACCACCTTCAGAGAATCGTTATAATATCCATATCATTACACTAATGAGCACAGATAAAACATATGACTACCCAGTGACCCATTATAGCAAACTAGCACATTTATTCATTTTGAAACATGTTTTAGACCCAAAAACTGAGATTATATATTCTGGGTACTTGCTGCTAAGACCACTGTCAACAACTAAAGTCAGTGCAGCCTATTTAGCTTTTGACAAAGCTGTTACAGCATACTTGATTCCCAATGGAACAAATGAATATTACATTCATTATAGCATGAAATCAAAAGACTCTCTTACCAGCTTCAAGTAAAAGATATGCAAATTGTTCAACATATGTACATTACTATTATTTTCCTTTCTTCTGCAAAGACCTCTTTTTTTAAGATCAAAATGACTATTACAGTTATTTTAAAGGCCACAAATGAATGGGGAATGTAATTATTCACACAGATGGCTTTGTTATCAAAATAGCTATTTTGTCTGCAAAAAGTGTTTTCTTTATTTTGAGGGAAAGGACAGAAGGCAGGTCTGTATTTGCATTTACATATAGCTGACATGGACTTTCAACACACTTTAGTTGGTAGAACACTATGTTAATTAAGATACTAAGTTTAATACAATTATGTCACAACAAAAATTTGCCTATGAATTCATCCTATAGATGTATTTTATTCAGGTGACACCAAATTTAATGTTTTAAATGTGAGAGCAATCACTGAAGAGAAAGAAAACAGAGGGATAAAAATAGCAAAGGAAATCAAATTATCTGTTTGCTGATGACATGATCCGATATGTAGAAGACAAAAACTGCACCAAAAGATTTCTAGAGCTAATACACAAATCAAAAATGAGAAAGATACAAGATCAACCTACATAAATCAATTGCTTTCCTATGCTCCAACAAGTAATCTATCTGCTGAGGTGCAAATCTGGCAATCTGTCTCATTTATAATAAACTGTTTTGGAAAATAGGTTATTAAAGAAATTGAAGAATACCTTAGAAAATGCAAAAGAACTCCCATGTTCATGGATATGGAGGATTAGCATTATCAATAAGCCTATTCTACTCAAAGTGTTGTATACAGATTCAGTACAATCCCCATTAAAATGCCTATGACATATTTCACAAAACTAGAAAAACAAAAATGTTAAATTCATTTGGCTTAATAGGAGTCCCAGAACAGCCAAATACTCATTGATCAAGAAGTATTATGATGAAGTTATCATAATACCCAACTTTAAAATATACTACAGAGCTATAGTAACAAAAACTGGTGTTGTTGCTTAGTGGCAGTGGTCAAACACCTTGAGTTCAATCCCTGGTACTAAAAAAAAAGGAAAATAGCCCAATCAATAACTAGGCAAATGGGCAAAAGAAATAAAATTCTCAATAGAAGAAATAAGAAGAAGCAGCAAACATATGAAAATGTTCAACCTCTGTACCAATCAGGGAAATGCAAATTAAAACTGCATTGAGTTTTTTTCTCACTATAGTCAGAATGGCAAGTATCAAGAATATAAATAATAATAAATGCTGGTGAGCATGTGGAGGAAAAGTGTACTCATACATTGATGGTGGAATTGGAAATTAATGCAAACACTCTGGCAAATAGTATAAAGCTTCCTCAAAAAACTGGGATTAGAACCACCATATGACCCAGCATTCCAAATACTCATTATTATTTATTCCACAGAACTAAAATCAGCATACTATAATGATACAAACACATCAAAGTTTATAGCAGCTCAATTCATGATAGTCAGGTTGTGAAACAAGCCCAAGTGCCTGTCACTAGATCAATGGATATAAAAATGTGATTATATATATATATATATATATATATATATATATATATATGAATTTTTTCTCAGTCATAAAGAAGAATGAAATTATGGCTATTGTCCAAAAATGGAGAACATTATGCTAAGTGAAATAAGCCAGACTCAGAAGGTGTAAAGTCAAATACTTGCAAAATAAGGAAGAAATTGGAGAAAAGGGTAGAAATACATTAAACAGGAGAACATTGTGTAGAGAAAGGGATTTGAGGGGGAAGGACGAGATATGGGAAAAGGGAAGAACATTAGAACAAAAGTGACAAGACTACCCAATGTACATATGAAAATACCAAAAGAATTTCACATTAATGTATATCTATAAAGCACTAATTAGCAGAATTCTAAATAAAGTGAAGAAAAATTTGTAGAATAGAAAAAATGAAACGGGGAGGGAGAAAGTAAGGGAAAGAGAAAGTACAGGTGACTGATATTCCATAATTGTATGACTAGGTCAACTTGAATCCGGATATATATATAGATATAGATATACATATACATATACATATATATATATATATATATATATATATATATATATATATATAGCTATTCTAGTCAGATTTTTCTTTGCTGTGACTAAAAGACAACACAAGAGGAATTTTTGGAGGGAAAGTTTATATAGGGGCTCACAGTTGATAAGTTTAAGTACATGGAAGGCCAGGCCAGCTCCATTCTTTAGGATCAAGGTGAGGCCGACAATCATGGTGGAAGGCAAGGCTCCAGGGAGCACAGAGGAAGAAGCTACATGCCCAGATACAAAATATATACCCCAAAGGCATGCCTCCAGTGACCCATCTTCTCCATCCATAACCTACAGGCCTACAATTAAGGCTATGACTCAGTGAAGAATTTCATAATCTAACATAATCTAATCATTTCACCTCAGCATGAACGATTTTTTTTTTTAAAGAGAGAGGGACAGTGAGAGAGACAGAGAAAGATAGAAACAACTTTATTTAGTTTTTCACATGACCTTAGTTGCTCTATCTAACACTTAGATGTGTATGTGGTCCTGGGGTTTGAACCCGGGTCCTCGTGCTTGCCAGGCAAGCACCTAAACCTTTGAGCCATGGCTCCAGCACCATGAACATTTCTTTTAATAGAGAGAGAGGGGGAGACTGAAAGAAAGAAAAAGAGAGAATCAATTTTTATTTAGTTTTTTATGTGGCTTTTCTTGCTCCAACATTTTTTGTTGTATATATGGTGGTAGGGTATAAACCCACTTCACCATTCATACCAAGCAAATGCCCTAACTGCTGAGCCACCATGCCAGCCCCTCACATGCATTTTTGAGAGATACCTTTCATCCAAACCATAACAATAATTATAATGTACCAATAAAAAATGAGATAGCCTTAAATTTAGGAACAAAATTATCTAAAAATCATGTCCAGGATGATGGATTTATACCAAAAATATATAAAGATCCATTATAACTGAATTTCAGAAACTAAGCCACAATTTTAAAAAGAGATAAATATTTTAATATATAGTTCAATAAACAGATATGATCTAATAGGAATATTGTTAGATGGAAAGACTAACAATCACATCATTCATTTAAGATGAATTCATTAAAGAATTAAAATAGCTTAAAACAACACTAAGAACAAAAATATTTAAAATTATTACATTCTTGCCCCACAGGATTTGGACATGAGCATGTATACGTGTTGGTCAGTTTGTCTTTCTTTTTGTAAAATGTGAAAACTGATATTTACATGGCCAAACGGAATGTTTCTTCTACCTCCTGTGTAGTCTCTGGAGGATAATTTAGGAATATTTTATGTGGTATTTGGGAATACAGAATTAAATTTACTTGAAATTATATTTTGAATATGTGTACAATAAATAGTCATTGTGTACAACCAGTGATAAAAAAAAGAGCGTGCCACCTTGAGGCCTCAATGGGGTCATGAAATCAGAAGTGTACACCAACAACTGATTGTTGAAGAGGTACCCACATGATGCCTCTCAGCACTGGACATGAATTCATGAAAATGGGGACCTCTGTAGGATCCACAAAGCACCAAGTCCCTGAATAACTCTTCTGTGTTCCCAAAAATCCTAACCAAGTTCAGGGAACAATGAGAGTAAGCCCACGCCAGAAAGTGTAGATTCATATTATTTTTTTTAATCTTTATTTGATAAATATGTTCTTACAATTAGGAGGTTTTCATCGTCAAACAATCAAGAACAAAGTGTAATGATAGAACAAGCCAAGATTTGTACCAGACCATGGTTTCCCCCTCTTCAGTTCCCAAAGGTTCCTTGTTTCCCCTTACTTAAGCCCCAAGTAAATTGGACTTCTGGAAATCAGAGGTTCCCTCTAATTAGTTTCCCCCATACTACCTCCCTCTGATTTCCTTGATGACTTTCCTATTTCCTTCCCTCCTCCCTGCCACCCTCCCTACATCCCCCAGGAGCCTAGGCAAGGTTACCCAAGATCATGTAAAAAATAATATATGTTGAAATAATTGTTAGGTTAGCCATCTATCACACTGTTGATCCATATTATCTTGAAGGACACTGGCTGTCTCTTAGGCAAACAGGAAATTGGTGAAAGTCAGTGCTATCTCCAGAAAGTTACGTTCTTCCACATATACCAAGACAGTTGCACTGTGGGGTGCTGATCATACAACCAAACTAAGCAAATGAAAGTTGATAATGTCACTGTATCTTTGACCTAATTTATAGAAAAGTTCTCTGAGTGGGGATGGATAGAAAGGATATATGTCACTCATCCAGTTAGCTGCCTGTAGACAAAACTCTGCTAGGGAGAGGCAAGACTTCTTTATAAAGCCCCAGGAGGGATGGAGGTTTTGCCTGTCTGTTACCACTGAATTCTTGGAACAGTCAGTGATCTCTTGGAAGTTTTGCCCAATACACCATTTACCTAACCTCCTGTCTTCAGGCACTTTCTTTGTCCTGTCTGCACCCTAACGCACTGCCTTGGGCACAACTATTCTGTATGAGACAGGTGTTAACACTAGCTCTGAGTCTGATTTTCTCCATACAGTTACCTATATGGGGAAAACCAGGAGGGAGTTGACTTCTCCAGCAACTCTCATTTATCTTGTTCAAATTACAATTGATTATACCACTCTTATCTCCTTTTCAAGAAATGCATAAAAACAAAATTTGATATTGATGGGTTATTAGGAAGATTGCGTGAGATAAAACACAATACGTACTCAATAAGTGTGTCTATGATTATAGCTATCTGGTCAGCAGAACAATTACCTTTATTGTATTTGAAGAAATTCCAAAGTGGCTTTAAGCAGTATACCCTCCTGGAAACTAAGGGACTTTGTAATATTAAAAAAAAGGGAAAGTTGATAAGAAATATTTATGGTATTTCAAAATGGCAATATTGCAATATAAGCTAGGGCTCATATATTTAATACTAGGATGCAGAATTTAAATCTAACATGAAATCTGAAAAGAATCAGATTTGGTTGTAAAAGATTGCTTCCCAAATTAGAATATGTGTTCCTCTTCTTTTTAATAAGCACATAATAATTATATTATTTATGGGGCACAGTGTAATGTTTTTATACATGTATATCATGTCATGATCAAATTAAGGTAATTTATGAATCCATCACCTCAAAAAGTTTCATTTTTTGATAGTGATAACATTGAAAATTCCTTCTGGCTACTTAAAATATCAATACATTACTGCTAATTATAATTACCCTACTTTTCAATAGAGCTATAACTTACATGGTTTTAAAACAAATTTATGAAGACATTCCTCAGAGATTTAATTATTTTTTAGTCTTTGAAGACAACAATAGTTAATTCAATTGTACTCAGTTTGTTATGCCATAGAGATTAGCAACCATTTTATATAAGGCATCCATTACCCAGGAGCTTAATATACAGTATAAAGTCTGCTACTGCATACTATCCACATCTTCAGTTCCAGGGAAGAAATGTCTATACCACAGGTTGGTTCACTAAAATTACACTATAGTTCCTTGAAAATGAAATATATTTTTTTCTGAGAAAAAAAGAAAATTAATAATATGTCTAATTTATCTGACTCTGAGAATGTTTATGAGAAAAGTCACACCAAGTTCTTACTTATTGCATGATTTTTGTCTTTTATGTAAGAGACAGTAGAGAATTTAGAACAAGTTCTTCTGCAATATCAAATATTGATGTATATTTTAAAATTACAAACTAAACAAAATGGTATATTTTCTCTTTTCTATCTCTTTTTCTCTTTCTTTCCCAATTTCACCATTCCAACTTCCTTCATAAAATCTACATTTTATGACCAAAGATGAGTTTGTGATTGCCACTGCCACCCTAATTTTGAGGGTTGTGTTAGTGTGCCTGCAGGCTGATCTAAACTTCCTCAGCATAGCATATGGGAATACATCTGTATTTTCTATGGCTATATCATAGTCTAGTTTCATGGTAACATAGAACAATAGGAACAAAATTTTCTAAGAGAGTTTTCCTCTTTTATTTAGTCAAATGTTGACTTTTTATTTTAAATGGTCAAGAAAGAAGAAATCCATGACTTTAGGAGAATAATTCATCTTCATTTCTTCAAAATAGGTTCAGGATACAAAGAAAACCCCAGGATATTTCCGCTGTTTTCACTCAATTCTCATTATGATATATTAATGCAATGTAAGAAGGGGGCAGAGAGATAATTGCTCAAGTTTCATAGGTTTCTTTCTTTCTACTATTAAGAGAGTGAGAGAGATAATCAATTTTTATTTATTTTTCATCTGGTTCTAGTTTCTCTGACACCCAGTTGTGTACATGGCGCTGGGGTTCACACTCAGGTCCTCAAGCATGCCTGACAAGCACTCTAATCGCTAAGACACCAATGCTCCAACACCAAAGGATTCTTTCTTTCTTTAAAGAGGAGACAGCGCGCACACAAAAGCAAGACAGAATCAATTTTATTTCGTTTTTCATCTGTTTTTTGTTGCTCCAACACTTGGTTATATATGTGGTGCTGGGGTTCAAACTTGGGTCCTCATGCATACCAGGCAAGTGCCATAACCACTGAGCCATGAGCCTCTTTCTTAAGAGAAAGATCTCAATGGTAGCTTCCACTTATATGAAATACACAACCCAACCCTTTACCCAAGTAACTCTTTAGAAGAGGTCATAGAATGTTTTCACTTACCTTTTTTTAAATGTGAAGAAAATATTTATATGTTAGGGTTGTAGTCACACTAAGTTGATGACATATTGTGTGTATGTATATCTTCACAATTCTACAGATATATTCTTATTTACATCTAAAATCTTGTACACAATTTCTCTTCTTTAAAATTAATCATTTTCAAACCTAATTTAAAAGTACATTTCCAGAGGGCTGAAGAGGTGGCTAGTGGTAGAGTGTTTCTCTAGCATGTGCAAAGAACCAGCATCACATACACAACTAAGTAAAGGGAAAAAAATGATAAAATTAACTCACTTTGCTCTCTTTAAAAATATATATATATTTAGGGCACAAGTGGTGGCTCAGTGGTTAAAGCACTTGCCTGGCATGCACAAGGACACAGGTTCAAACCCCAGCACTACATACACAACAAAGTGTTGGATCAACAAAAGCCACATGAAAAGTCAATAAAAGTGCTTCTCTTTCTCTTGCTCACTGTCCCTCTCTTAGAAAAAATGTGCATTTCCACCATAGATATAATGAACCACAGTTGACAACTCCTCCATTTGTTACTATTGTCAAAACAGTCACAAATTACAATGAACCATTGAACATGGAGTTTCAAAAATCCTTAATATAATCAACTTTCCAATGACATATTATTAAGAATGTAATGTTTTTAGGATTTAGGATAATGAGAGAGAGACACTGATTTTTAGATGGAATGCCCACAAAACATTGCGATGTGAAAGGCACAGCTGTAAATTTTGAACGGAATGCCCTTGGACGTTGCCATTGTAAAATAAGGGAAACTCAAGCACAGAGAAAAGTGGCAAGAAGTTGTGCAGCTCTACCCTGCATCCACCTCCAGTGAGTCCCTTGAGACAGCCCTTTGATAAATATTGGACCTCCACCCTCTTGAATGTGAATCTACTTTCCTGAATAAACCTCTGTCTATGCCAAAAAA
>PVKS010048311.1:0-12456 GCA_004027875.1 Aplodontia rufa | reverse complement strand
GAGAGGACACACGGGATAATGTCAACTTTCTTGTATTTGCTGAGATTATCTTTATGAACCAGTATATGATCTATTTTGGAAAAGGATCCATGTGCTGCAGAGAAGAAGGTGTATTCTGTTAATTTAGGATGGAAAACTCTGTATATGTCTGTGAAGTCCATTTGGTTTATGAAATTATTCAGGCTAGCTATTTCTTTATAGAGAATCAATTTTATTTAATTTTTTTGTTGCTCCGACACTGGGTTGTGTACGTGGTGTTGGGATTCAAACTCACATCCTAGCGCACGCCAGGCAAGTGCTGTAACCACTGAGCTACTGCTCCAGTCCCATATAATGGCTTTTACAAAGGAAAATAAGCCCATGTATGCAGTGTGTTGATATGAATTATTTCTTTCATAATGTAACTTCAATGTGGATACACCTAAAACTTCATAATAACTATTTATCTTCATAGCTCATCTACAAGGATAGCACATTTACAACTTGGATAGAAACAAAGCAACAAGAGCCATTACACTTGAATTATCAACATTGATTCAATGTGAAATTGTATATTGTTTTCCTGAAACTAAATTGCGCTTTGAAACCTGCACATGACTCTGATTACTCTGTTTCTGCAGGAGCTTTTTCTGTCTGGAGAGCAGATTCTACAGAGTACTGGGTATGTTTCAGTCCCTGTCCCCACCCCTCACTTTGTTTGCCTGTTGAACTGTTATGAAAGGCTTTGTTCTCACACAAATGGATTGAGGACATCATTTGACCTTCATTGGGAATGGATACTGCACTTACCCAGTAAAATTTCTCTTTACTCTTCCTTTCTTTTTATATAAAAACATAAACACAATAAAAAGGAAATAAAAGTAGAAAATAGAGTAGTGATCTTTATGATTCCGAATATATTTGTATTACTACTTCTTCTGTTATTATCAAAACAATAAAGATTCTGTTGGTCAAATAATTAGCACCGTTCAATGTGGAAAACAACATAGCTCCTTTCTCTCTTTCCCAGAAGGCTCTGTTGCTCTGCATGCAAACTGGTCCCCAGGGGTCTTCTAGATGTCCCTAAATATTAGGGTGGGTGCATCTGAGACTAATGTTACAATTTTGGGCAACTGTGTCTTTTATTTTTTAAACCAAAGCTTTGCAAAGTCCTATGTTTTTCTAACGTAGACCAGGATAGGCTAAAGTTACGAAGAAAATTAGACGTTTTAGGACTTATTAAATGGCTGGTGAATAAACACAGTTTGTGTCAAGGTCTTCCTCATTGAGAAGAGAAATCCAGAGTCTAGGTCTCTTGAGAGAAGCTGGGTTTTTGCTCGGAGCAAAGGTCAAGACTGGGGGAAAGGAAGTGAGGCACTCAACTGCAAAATTTAAGGATGCTTCCAGACATTTAGAAATCAATGTAAAATAATAATTTAATGCAACATCCTTTTAGAAATCAAATATAATGCAAAACATCCATGATGAGAAAAATATCAAAATTTTAAATAAAAACTGTTGATCTATTGAGTTAGATTTATGCCCCATGCATATTTTTGTGAATGTTGTTAACGATTAATTTGTTGTAAAATATTTCAAGTAGTTATGCAAAGATTTTTAAATGAAATGTAAAATGTATTTAAATGGGCATTATTCTCTGCTTCAGTAATTTATTCATATCAAAATAGAATTTATGATAATTTTACTTCATTAATATTAAATAATAATTTTAAATTATTTAAATGAATAGATTAATAATTGTTATTATTAAATAACTGTTAATAATTGTTAATAATGATTTAAAATTGCTGGGTGCTGTGGCTCATGCCTGTAATCCCAGAGGCTCAGTAGGCTGAAGCTGGAGGATTGTGAGCTCAAAGCTAGTCTCAGAAACTTAGTGAGGCCCTAAGCAACTTAGCAAGGCTTGGTCCCAAGATAAAATACTTTTGTCTTTTTTTTTTTAAGGTGCAGGGGATGTTGCTTCATGATTAAGTGCCCCTGGGTTCAATTGCTGGTGCTAAATAATAATAATCATAATCGTGATTATTTAAAGTTGTCAACAGGTGAAGAGAAATGGTCAGCTTGACAATTAAAATGAGATAAGGAAGGAAGTAGAGTTGAAACTACCATTGATATGTGTGCTTCCACTGAAGTCAGAACACAGTTTGCCTTTGCCTTGGGCTCCAACAAGGCTTAGCGTAGGAGAACCGTGGGCAAGGCAGAGGGCAGATTGGAAGAGTAATAATGCCTGGAATGAAGTGAATATTTAGGACACGTTATCACAATCTCTTCTTCTGCACTAAGAGCAGATCCAAGACTTCTGGCTGACATTGCCAAATGCAGCTCTGAGGAACTCAGGGGAAGTGTGGGGGAGCAATGCTTCAGTTACTTTTCTTCTTATTCATTCGACATGGTCTTACATATTGGAGGGAATCGTTGTTACATATTCATGCATACATGGATATTGACAAAGTAAGTTAAGGCCGATCCTAGTCCAGGATCTCTCCCCTTTGTCCACTTCCCACTCTCATGTCACCTCTATATTGTTTTTTGTTTTTGTTTTTTTTAAAAGTCTGCAGGTGACATTTCCAGTCATAGGGGAGGATGTCAATCAACATGATCTCCTTGGAAGTCTCTGGAGAAACAGCCTCACTGCTCCCCTTCCCAGGCCCTTTGCCCCCCTCATTCATCTGGGCAGAGCAAAATCCACATTCTCTAAGAGGGAGGGTGAAATGGAGGTAACATGGTGTTGCAGATGGTTTTGAGTCAGAGTCCAGATGGGCCCTGAACTTTATGAACCCTATGCTCATCCTTGTGCAAATGAAGATATTAAAGCTTCTGAGAGATGTCTTGAGAATTAAATGCCCTTATTTTTATAGAGTGGTTGAAGCAGTACCCAGCACGTACTATGCCAAGAATAAGCATTTATTATTAGAAAAAGAAGGAAGAAGAAATGTTTATTTGTCTTCTATTGCAGCATAACAAACGACCACAAGCTTTAATAGCTGAAAACAAGGCCTGTTTTCTCACACTGTCCTGTAAGTTTGAAGGTCCACACTGGCTCCATCTGGTTCTCTGTTCAGCACCTATCAAGACTCAAGTCAGGGCTGGAGCAGTGGCTCAGCGGTTATGGCACTTGCCCAGCATTCACAAGTATGCAGGTTCAAACCCCAGCACCCACGTACACAACTAAGTGTCAGAGCAACAAAAGCCATGTGAAAAACTCAATAAAAACTGATTTTCTCTCTCTCTCTCTCTCTCTCTCTTTCTCTCTCTCTCCCTCTCTCTCTCTCTCTCCCCCTCACTGTCCTTCACTCTTAAAAAAAAAAAAAAAGACTCAAGTCAAGGGAAAAGCTTATCTGGGGGAACTGAGGATCCTCTCCCAAGCTCAGTCAAGTTGTTGGAAGAAACCAGGTCTCGTGGTTTTTGAGCTGAGGTCCTCTTCCCTCCCTAGATGGGGACTACTCAGCTTCTCATTTGTCCTCATTTCTTCAAAGCGAGCAAGAAACCCTGAGGATGAAAATTTGTGACATTTTCAGCCTTCCTCCTTTGCTGCCAACTGGAGAAAAGTCTTTGTTTTTAAAGGGGCTCATATTATTAGATTAGGCCTGCCCAGATGATATTTCTATCTTAAAATCAAATGTGCCATAGAACAGCTCAATCATGGGGTGACATTGCATAGAATTCAGATATTAGGGTGTGAGATTTGGTGGTTGTTATTAGGATTCTGCCTACTCTAAGAGGGGAGGAAAAAATAAAAATAATGCATCCTCCACAGGGCCAGGCTAGTTTCATGCAAAATACATTCTCTTTCACTCAATCTTACAAATAACATTATATGGTAAGTAACACCCAATCTCTTACTTCAGTCCTTGAATCATTTTCCTCAATGTTAGTAAGTCTACTCCATGACTCCTAATTTTTTTTTCTAAATATAAGAGAACACATGCATTTAATGTGGAAATCAGATGGTAATGAAAGACTTGATTTTTTTCATGCAAATCGAGTGGTCATTGGCAAGCTTGCCCACAACAACATCCACCATATTGTCCCTGCTTCCAAGTTTCCACTTGCCTTCCCCTAACCTTTTGGTGATCTCAGGTTGTAGGAATTTATGCACCATAAAGGCAGGAATATATTGGGTACACCAGACGTTTCAATCTGGCTGGTGTGGACCCATCTGATTAAACAAGCAAAAGTTTCTAGCGCTGAGTGAGAATTGTCTGGCTGCATATGGCTTTCTCTCCTAGTCCTCCAGTTTAGAAGCTATAGTTCTGGTGCCTAACTACTGGAATTCAGGTATTTGCCAATGTTTAGGAGAAGACTGTTCTGAGAAAACTCCAGTGCACGTTCACGGTTTCACCCACTCTGTTACAGGCTTTGGAAGAGCTCTAGCTTTGTTTATGAACACCACAGACATAGCTTTGGCCTTACTGAATTGAAAGTCCTATAACATTATGGGACTCTGTCCTGGCCCTTTTCCTATAAGAGGAGACCAGAAAACACTCAAAACTCAAAACAGATGCCATTCCACATAAGTTTTTCACGCAAAGAAAAAGTTGATGAATGGTGTAACGATCAGTCTTTTGAGTTCTAGTGTTCTTATTTGGGGCCCTTAATATAACTTGTGCTCACAATTAAACCTGGTATTAAATTTGGGGTCTCTTTAAACTATTTTTTAACCTTTTGGTCTTTCTTTTATCTTCATTTATTAGTGGAAATTCTTTTTGAGAATGTTGGAGAACCAAAAGGGAGAAGAATTTTTTTTTCCTATTAATTCAGGATAGACAGGGAAGCAATGTGACCCTAGACCATTAACTTGGGAGTTCTGGCTGTCCTTGGGAGAGGGCCAGTGGCCCAGGAGAGAAGCCAGATGGGGTCAGAGACCTCAAGCTGACAGATGTGGCAGGGGAGGATTCCAGGAAGCAAGATCAGAGGCTGGCCAGGAAAGAGAACCTCTTGCCCAGATGCAAAACCCCAGAGGAGTGAAGGTAAAGCCTTGGGCAGTGTTTTGGCTGAGTCATGGGGGAAACTGATCAGCAGCTGGGGTCAAGTTTAGGACAAAGGAACACTGCCCAGGGAGCTTGAGAACAGAGAGGGAGGACAAAGAAGCAGGTACGTGTGGGCCCCTCGGAGGTTAGATCACTCTAGTATTTAACCCCTCTTTTGGTTCTACCATGTACATCTAAACGTGACATTAAGTCCACCTCCAGAGAGTCAAAGGATCATAGAGGCAGGCAGCAAGAAGTTAAGGAGCAGAGAGAATGAAAGGGAACTCTCAATGAACATCCCCACTCTTTCCCAGTGGTGCCATTGCAAAGATACTTTTCATCTGGGCAATTTGCTGACCCAGAAGCGAGGGATGGTGTCAGATGTGACTCAGTCCTCTGCTGCTGAGAAAGCTGACACCTTCCCACTGGAGGGGGCACAGGATGCAAGGCTTCATGCTACAGTTTCTGCTCCTTTTCTGAAAGTAGCTTTGGGTCACAGTTTATTTATTCTCAGGACATTTGCAAAATACCTTTGCCTATGCAAAATTTTAAAGACCTCTTTAAACTGCAATTCTCTCCAAGTTTATTGAACAGCACATTCTAGGATGTCTGCGTGTTTTCCTCTTTAGAACATTGCTTCTAATGTTTTAATGATAGCACTAAGTAAGAAACTAAGTAAAACAACTCACCCAAAATATCTTCTTCGGATCAAATTGACCTAGGCAATGAGGACACAGATGGAAAAGATATGCCAGAATTCTAACTGATAAATATAGAAGGAAAGATGAAGTTATAAAATCACCCATTGGCAATCACAGGACTAATAATTGTTTCAGGCAAGGATCATCAATGAATGCTAAAGTGAGTGGGTGAAAGTACTAAGAGAAACAAGATATTTGCATTGTCTCAAAGTATCTTCCTATAAATTCAAATTAATTGCAAAAAGAAAAATAGTTACTTCACTGTGGAGAAACCTGGCAGACACCACACTGATGTAGCAATTAAAGTTAACATGACAAAAGAATGGGACAAATGAGCATCATGTGCCCCAGGATAAGATGCACTGAGAAGGACACAACAGTACTCCAGTGGTTTTCCTGCCAAACTTGCAGTCTGCATCCAATTATGGGAAAACCTCAGACAAACCCAAATTCAGGGACATTCTATTGAATAACTGATCCCTACTCTGTGAATGTGTTAAGATTATGAAAGAAAGATATCTGAGGATTGTTTCAGATTCAAGAAGAACAAAGGAGACACAACAGATCTGAGGGTTGTGCCAACTAAAGGCAAGGTGTGATCCTGGGTTAGATCCTGGACCTGGATCCTGGGATCTAGAGTGACGACTATGGAATTTGAATAAGGCCTGCAGGTTAAATGGTTGTAGAATATTTTTGAAACTATGTTAATTTCCTGATTTTGGTCATTGAAGTCCAATTTATGTAAGAAAATGGGTAAAGGGGTATCACGTGTGGAACCTTCATTCAAACATCTTGTGTGTGTGTGTATGTGTGTGTGTGTACAGACAGGTAAGAGATGATGGCCACATACATCCATAGGAAAGCAAGTGTGAAATTATATCATTTGAGGAGAATCAAGGTAAAATTAACATGAAAATCTTCTTTTCACAGATGGAGAAGGCATCATATAGAGACATACAAACAACAGGTTGTTCTAAGGGTGCAGGGGGCAGGATATAACTTGAAAGAAAATAAGCATTTTCTAGAAAGGACATTAACTTTGGGTTAAGCTCATCAATTCCCTAACCCTTAAGGAAAACATTTACCATGAAAATTCTGAAGTTAAGTTAATTGTTTTCATGCTGACATGAGAAAGGCTTTAGCCCACGGGCCACCCTACTCACCCATCCTTACACTTACCCATCCAGTAACATGGCTGTGATGTTTGATACAAGAAGAAACATGTAGTTGGCCTCTGTTTTAAGCTCCTAGATCAGAGCTGTGAAAACCTTGTTAATTTCCTGGGTGATATGGGTGTTAGGAACATCTTTTGTTCTAATATTTGGTCCTGGTTCCTGATGCAGAGTTCCTGAATCCTTTGGAATAGGAGCCTCTTCTATTCTAATGAGACTTTTGGTGGGCTCCTGGGTGGGGGCTGGACACCACCAGAAAGACCAAACCATGATCATGACCTTGAAACTGTGAGTGCCATCCCTGACCTAGGGTAGGGGCAGTGGGACTAGAGATTGATGATACCTGTGTGATGAAGCCTCCATGAAAATTCTCCAACCATGGATTCTGGGGGCAGGACAAACACAGAGAGAAGTGAGGGACGGCGTGGAATAGACTCGAATCGGTTTGCAGTGGATGCAATTAGTCTCTAAAATTTTTACAAGGGAAATTTTGAAATATTCCCTCTTTACAGAGTAAAAGATCTTTACATTGACTTGGGAAAATGACTGAGGGATGACTTGTAAGGTGTTTCTCAGGCTTAAGACACAACAATACAACTCACTAAGCAACCATGTGATTTAGTGTTGGACTCACTGTTCCGGAGGGAGAAGTATTTTCCTTAAAGACACTTAGGATGTTTAGACACTCGGTCTGTCTCCTTTTCCAAATGTGACAAGCTTTTGAGTTATTGCTTCATGAAGGAACTGGAAAACATCCTGAGAAGCTGTTTACTTCTTAACTGCTTTTGCTGTAAGCTGCTGTTTTAAATTCTAAACAGCTTAATAAAACTTTCCAACAATTTCAGCATTTTTCTAAATTCAAGAGGCCATCTTTATGGCTTTTGGAAGAAAGTCCGGGGGTATTGTCACTAAGCAATTTCAGGCGAAGACCTAATTTTAACAGATGAAATAACAAGTGGAGTGGTGTTGTTTAAAATCCCCTAACAGCTCAGTGTGCATGTGACTAACACCCCATGACCTCACCAGCTGATTCAGATAGCGGAGCATGCCTTGCCCAGGAAGGTCCGTCTAAATGTCTCCCTCAGCTACTTTGCCTTGGGTCAGTGGAGAAACTGACTAAATCAGATAATGCATTGAACCCAAGACCAGGCTTTCATGGTCCATGTGGTTTGGTCCAGGACGGTGGGGGAGGGGCCATGAGAAAAAGCCCAGATGTAGCTCTCATCCGGACCCTTTATTCCTTGAACTTAGGTGTTTGCCAAACAGACCTGGAGCCGAGCCAAGGGTTTCCCAACATTTGTGGCAAAATTGCTTCACCCTCACAGGCCTGTATAAGAGAAGATACGGTTTCCATGCTTATAAAAGAAATTAAGGTTCCAGAAGGAGCAGCAACTGGCCTGAAGCTCAGTTCTTGCTGAGCTGGGCTTTGAAGGAAGTTCTTTTAGAGACCCACGCTGCTGCCCGTGGAGCGTGGCCATTCTTTGCCTGATCTCAAGTCGAGACCTCACCTCCTTCAAACCTGGCTGCTGTTTCTCCGCTCCGCCCTAGCCATTCTTGCTTCTCTCCTGGGATGTGGCCACTGTCCTTTCTCCTTCTTCTTCAGGGGTAGTTTCCGCAGCTATTGCCTCTCTCGTGGCTCTGTGATATTTTAAGTCCAGAACGCAGCAATGCAAGTAAGCTTTAAATGGCTGATCTTGGCGAGAGATCCATCACAGACCCAGGAGCTGTTACTGTGCAAATTAACCGCTGAGACAGACAGCCTGGCAGGGATTGACCAGAGCTGGGGATTGTTAAGTACGGGTAAAGGCCATATCAGGCAACTGGCAATGAAGTACGCCTTCGTGAACGTTTCCTCTTTCTCCTTCACATTGGAGACAGTGCAGATGCAGCATGAAACTTTTGTCCTAGCCACTATATTTTCTGTCCCAGTATATGAAACATGAAACCCAAAACTCGGTGACAAGTGCTCAACACCCCCATCTCCTTCATCTGTCCCAACGGAAGCCAATCCATTCATATCTGCAAAGCCCTGCGGATCTGACCTCCAAAATCTCTTGAACCCACCAACTCTTCTTCATTACCATCACCACTGTCACATTCCCCATCAACATCTTCTCCATCCGGTTGAGAGGGTCACCTCCTATGTGGTCTCAACTCCTGCGATGACCCACACACCACTTCAGCTTCTCAGAAGGCACATCTTCTCACCTTGCCCTCTTTATTTTGACACATTAGTTATTCCACATTGAACACAAGAGAAAAACTCAGTGACTTGACCAGGTGGCCTGCCAAGACCTGTCCAGCACCTGCCTGTCTCCATGACTCCTTCACACTCCCTTGGCTCCAGGCATGCCACCCACCAAACTGTCTTTGTACATGCTCCCTGCTCTGCCTGGAAAAACTTCCGCACCTTGGCAAGTTTTCAGCTCTGATGCTACTTCCTCAGAGGAGGCTTCCTCGACCCTGACCAGGCCACGGTCCTTATTCCATTCACACATTGTGCTCTGATCCTCTCTTGCACTGTAACAAGGAAAGCTAAGTTTTAATTTTTTGTGTGATTTGTCTTTTGATGTTTATCTCCCTTGTCCAGCAGTTAGATCCCAAGGTTAAGAATAGCATCCGATTTTTTTTTAACTATTGAATTCCTCGTGGCTATGGAAGATTGTGAAAGGTCTCACTGAATTAATCTTTTCAAGGTACTTTTGAATTTTTGCTTGCATAAATCAATGCACAGAGGAAGCCTTTTAAACAATGTTGCTAGCTTAACACCTCTATTCTCACAGACAGAATGACAAGAAGCTTAGGGAAGTCTTAGTCAATGGACTAATAAATACAAAACAGATAAGCACACTGCATTCACATGAAACATGGTTTAAACTGTGAGTGAATACCTGTAATTCTCTACAACAAACACACCAATAAATATAATTTTCCATAACCAACAGA
This sequence comes from Aplodontia rufa, assembly GCA_004027875.1. Lineage (NCBI taxonomy): Eukaryota > Metazoa > Chordata > Mammalia > Rodentia > Aplodontiidae > Aplodontia > Aplodontia rufa. The sequence continues at coordinate 2,667 of PVKS010048311.1, read as the reverse complement.
TGAGGTGAGGATTCCAAGTCAATATTCTTTGCAGATACACTTGAAACAAATTCTTAAACATTATAGAAAAGCTCATAGAACTTTTCAGAAAACTCATTTAAGAACACTACAGCGATAAAATTCAAAATAAGCAGAGATTTAATTTCAAATAAAAACTTCATAAATGATAACATAAACATTCTTCAATCTTTCTTATCTTTCTTAAAACATGTAATAGCTAATCCAGTGTAATACACTGTCAAAAACGTGTGTGCCAACTACTTATTTGAAACTTCCTGTTACATACCACCTAGACCTGGGGCTTGTGGATTTCAACTATACTTTCGACAAACATTGAATCACACCATTTAGTGTTTTAATAGTGTATGTTGGTCACTGGCTTGTTCCTAACAAGCGTATGCTAAGCAAATGAACAGCCAGATGAGCTGAGGAATGGATGCAGCAGATGTCTGTGCCCCTCTTCTAGAGCAGTGTTCTAACCTTGACACTACAGTATTGGGGCCTAGATAATCCTTGTGTGAAGGACTGCTCTATGCAGCCCAAGAAGTTTAGCAGCTTCTTCACCCCCCACTCGCTTGATACCAATGCCCCACACCCAAGAGCATAATCAATACTGTCTGAAGACATTGTCAAATATCCCCTGGAGTTTATTGAGAGCCACTGATCTGCAGTTACAAAGTCCAATCAACTGTTCACGAGCCATGGCTTGTCCAAACGTGACTTATAGCAATGCTCACAAAATTCTCAACTTTGCAAATGCGAAGAAGACAGAATGCATTCATGATCTAGCCTCTTGGCACAGTGGAAATGGGAGAGTCTTTGCAGTCAGACAGGCTTTGTTTTATATCTTGCATCTACCTGCATTCCGCTGTGTGATATCAGCTCCCACATTCATAAAATAGGGAGAACAACGCAGGGTGGTTTGAGAGCACACAAGTTAATATAAGCAAAGTACTTACAGGATCTGATGCAAAATAAGCAGTCACTAAAGCACTGTTTGCTGTCAACCTTGCTGATATTTCTGCCTGCTGCCACCACTCTCCCTTCTTACTTGAGCACCTACTCTACTTTACTCTTTCCTAATGTCTGTCTCTGACTCCCAGGGACAAAATATTTATATTTTCTGGAACATTGTGCGTTGCTGTCTTGAGTGTTTAACAACAAGGCTGCATGATTATGTCTCGACTTTGGCACCCTGGAACATTTCCCTCCACTGCCACTATTGTTTGAACTCCTGTAATTGTTTCTGACAAAAAGCTGCATCTTTGGCACATCTTCTCTTGTTAAGAGGTCTGTCTGTAACAGGTATCCTTAGTCTTGGCCCACGGCACTGCAATTTAGTAGTTGGCAGCAGGCTACGTGTGCTATTTAGCCATGTGTTTCATCCCCAAACTCTGCACAGCCAAGTTTCTTGGAAGCTGCCGTTTGTACAGAGTTACAGGCATGAAGAAAATTTACAAAACTAGCTGAGGAGGCCCCAGAATGGGATATGAAGGTGTCCTCTGACAGAGACACGTGTCTACTGGCTACCACATCGCATGGCACCCTGCTAGAAGTTTCATCTTTTTCTCTTCTTCTTCCGTCTGTTCTTCCTCCTCCATTTTACATCATGAATCGTTGGTATTGTAGATTTCCTGTTGCTATTGCTCATCTGTCTACAAGGACAAGATATAGTCACTGTTCGTTCTCTGGAATCCTCACTAAGAGCTGGACACTGTGAATACCAGGCTCATATTTTCCAACTTCCAAATGCAAAGAAGTTTAGGAGAAGAGAGGGAGGTGACTTAATTAAGGTTGAACCAAGATACCTATTATCTTTATAGGCTGCTCCTGTGGTTCCAAGTGGCGAGAGTTCCTCCAGACCCTCTTCAGTGAAACATCTCTTGGGAATGGAGGAAGCATGGATGATGGAGAGAGCCTAACACCTGCGTGTACTTGGAGATGCCAGAATGGTAGCAGGGGCCACAGCTCTCCATGAAAATGTGAGGCTTCTCTCCAAGTGAAGTGTTAAATCTACTTACACTATTTTGTTTCTGATTCTCAATTTTGTGAATTTAGAAAGGAAGGCTGTCAAATTTTCTCCTTGGTTTTCCCAAATCACACTTGAGTTTACCCAAAAGGCCAATAAGCAATGATTTTCCTAGTTCAAACATAAGCCTACAGATTAGTCACATTAATTTCTTTTTGATCTCATGTGCTCAATATGGTAAGCTTGCTTCCATTTAGAACTCACTAATTCATAATTTGTGAGTGTGGACAGGGCAGAACTTAAATTTACCTAGGGATGATTTGGAAAAAAAAACTGTTTAGGAAATTGATATTTTGTAAGCATATATAAATAAATAAGCTATAAACAGTCCTCATGCTATGGAAGATGTTATTTACATATAATAACAAGGAAATTATCCGTATCAATTCATTAAAAGACGATATAAGGCAGCTCTGTCCAATAGAAATACAGCATAAGGCACATATGCAATTTTGTTATTTTTTTAAAAGAGAGAATGAATTCTATTTATTTTTCCATCTGGCCTTTCTGCAATGCATAGTTGTGTATCTGGTGCTGGGGTTTGAACTCAGCTCCTTGTGCATGCGAGGCAAGCGCTCCAACCACTGGGCCACTGCTCCAGCCCCAGATGTGCAACTTTTAATGTTATAACAGTTACA
>PVKS010048310.1:0-12461 GCA_004027875.1 Aplodontia rufa | reverse complement strand
ACACACACACACACACACACACACACACACACACACACCTGGAAAAAAGAAGATGAATTATGACAGTTGATAATTTGAAAATTTATTACAAAGCTTCCGTAATCAAAATAGTGTGTATTGACATTAAGCCAAACATGTGGACCAGCAGGACAGAAGAGAGACCCCAAGAAATAAACCTGTACACATATGGTGAAACAAGGATGGCCAATAAAGATGTCTAGACCATTTAGTAGGGAAAGGACTAAATGGGGAAGTCTTTCAGCAACTACTGTTGGGAAACTTGATATTTACATGCAAAAGAATTCAGTTGGACCCGTACATCATACCACATAAAAATTAAAATGAATTGAAGAAAAAATTGAATTAAAGACCCATACATAAGACCTGCCACCATAAAACTTCTCGCTGGGTGTGGTGGTGCATGCCTGTAATCCCACTGATTTAGGAGGCTGAGGCAGGAGGATTACAAGTTTGAGGCTAACCTCAGTAACATAGTGAGACCCTGTCTTAAAATAAAGATAAAAAGGATTGAGGGTGTAACTCAGTGGCAAAGTAACCTTGGATTCAATCTCTAGTACTGCTCCCCTCAACACACAAAGAGCCCTATAGAACTTATAGAAAGCTTTATGGCATTGCAGTGGTAGTGATTGCTTGGATGTGGCAACAAAGAAAATAGATAAATCAGGTTTGGTTTGCAGACACTCATCTTCTCATTATGTCTTCATATGGCCTTTGCTTTGTGCATTCATGCATGCATGGGGAGAGAGAGAAGAAAGCTTCCTCTTCTTAGAATGTGCTAATGCCATCATAAGAATTCCTCCTTGGGCAGGAGCAGTGGCTTGGTGGTTATGGTGCTTGCCCGGCATGCACGAATACACAGGTTCAAACCCCAGCACCCACGTGCAAAACTAAGTGTCAGAGCAACGAAAGCCATGTGAAAAACTCAATAAAAATTGATTCTCTCTCTCTCTCACTGTCCTTCTCTCTTAAAAAAAAAAAGAATGCCTCCTTTATGATTTAATTTAAACCTTATTACCTCCCAAAGACTCCACCTCCAACTACCATCATACAGGGGATACTAGAGTTTCAATATATAAATTTTAGGGGGAGGCAGAGACATTCAATCCAAAATATCTTTATGATTGAACATCTACTTCTGGGCATATAGTCAAATGAATTGAAAGCAAGAATTCAAAGAGTACATTCATTTTCATAGTGAATTTATCAGAATAGCCAAAAGATGGAAAAAACCAAGTAGCCATCAACAGGATAAAATATGATACATATATGCAATGGACTTTAACTTAGACATAAAAGGAAAGAAACACTAAAAACATGCTTCAGCATGAATACACCTCAAAAACGTTATGCTAGGCAAAATAAGTCAGTCACAAAATGACAAATATATGATGTCACTGATAAAAAGTGACTCTACTGGAGTCAGATTCATAGAGATAGAAAATAGGATGGTGGTTACCAGGGGCTTGGTAAAAGGGGGAATGAGAAGTTTTTGTTTAATGGGAATAGTTTCAGTTTTGTAAAATGAAAAAAGTTCTAGAAATCCATTTTCAAACAAAGTGAATATAGTTCACACTATTGAGTTGTACTCTTAAAAATGGTTAAAATAAGGCTGGAGTGGTGGATCAGCAGTCATGATGCTTTCCCAGCAATCACGAGGACGAGAGTTCAAACCACAGCACCATGTACACAACCAAGTCTCAGAGCAATGAAAGCCACATGAAAAACTAAATAAAACTGTTTCACTCTTTCTCTTTCTCTCTCCTAAAAAAATGGTTAAAATAAGAAATTCTGTATTAATACAATTAACAATTTAAAATATAATAAAATAAAGATTGAAAACAATTTAAAAAGTTCCAAGGACTAAGGGTGTGGCTCAATGATAAAGTGTGTATTTAGCATGCATAAGGTCCTGGGTTCAATTTACAGTATCAAAACAAAACAAAACAAAATGAAAACAAACAACAAAGAAAAGAATAAGTTTCCAGTGTCAAATTTTATGCTCTGTATACACTTCTCCCTTTCCCCCCTATATATTTACTACAATTGAAAACAAACAGGAGCTGGAGCAGTGGCTCAGCAGTTATGGCGCTTGCCTGGCATGTGCAAGGACGCAGGTCGAAATCCCAGCACCCACGTACACAACTAAGTGTCAGAGCAACGAAAGCCACATGAAGAAACCAAATAAAATTAATTCTTTCTCTCTCTCACTGTCCCTCTCTTTCTATAAATAAATAAATAAATAAATAAATAAATGAAAGAAAAGAACACTATTTTGGAAGGTTCCTTGAGGGTTTGAACTTCTGGGCCGTAGGAGATTTTATCTCTCTCTGAATGAGGCTTAGCTATTTGGGAAATCCTTGGCTATAGAGAAGAACACATGTTTAAGAGATCACTGAACCCTCAGAAAATAGAAGAGGTGATCTATACATTGATTTCTAAAACATATATTTGAGGATCATAGATGAAAATTTACAGAACAAAATTTACGGAACAACTTGTGAGGAGTCAAGGCGTATTCCTGTAATTCTAGTGGCTTGGGAAGCTGAGGAAGGAGGATCAAAAGTTCGGAGCTAGCCTCAGCAACTTAGTGAGGCCTTTAGCAACTCAGTGAGAACCTGTGGTTAAGTGCCCTTGAGTTCAATGCCTGGTTAAAAAAAAAAAAAAAAAGAGTTAATCTCAGAGAGATAAATTTATTTAGTTCAATATTTTATTTGAGGGGCTGGAGCAGTGTCTCGGTGGTTATGGCACTTGCCTGGCATACGCAAGTATGCGGGTTCAAACCCCAGCACCCACATACACAACTAAGTGTCAGAGCAACGAAAGCCATGTGAAAAACTCAATGAAAATTGATTCTGTCTCTGTCTCTCTCACTGTCCTTCTCTCTTTAAAAAATATTTTTTAAAAATATTTTATTTGAATCGTCTTTATGATATTGATGCCAAGACAATATCAAAGCTATAACAGCAGTTCTTTTTTTAAAATTTTTAAAAAATTTTTGAACAACCATACAAGTTTTTAACAAAATAATATAAAATGTGTATAGATTCTGGATATTACAATTACCCCCAGGAGTGCCCCCCCAATTAATTACCCACCCTTATCCGCCCTCCCCCTTCCCACAATATCTCTAAAAAAAGGATTATGTTGTATAGCATTTCATCTTATCTGGATTTAACACATGATAATAGACCAACTGTCTCACAGGCCAGGGTCTAGTCCCAACCTCCACAGATGAGTGGAGACAATCAACCCTTAGTTCTCTGGGTTAAGCTGATTTTACTCAGCATAATTTCTTCCACAGCCATCCATTTACCTTCAAAGGCTGCAATATCATTGTTTCTAATTGCTGTGTAAAATTCCATGGTATAAATGTACCACAGTTTTACAGCAGTTCTTTTAAAAATATTATTGTTGGGGCTGGAGCAGTGGTTCAGTGATTATGGTGCTTGCCTGGCACACATGAGGACATGTGTTCCAACCCCAGCACCACAGACACAATGAAGTGTTGGAGCAACAATGGCCACATGAAAAACTAAATTAAATTGATTTTCTCTTTCTCTGTCTCTCACTGTCCCTCTCTCTAAAAAAAATATTATTGTTTCAACAATGTGGCATACTCTTTACCCCCCTGAGAATTCAAATAATGGTTATGCAATCATTTAATCCTGGAAAATTCACAATCTAAGCATTTGTATCGTTTGTAGGGGTGAGAGACGAATCAAGAGACTGAGATGTGGGTGATGTAGAGGTAATTCTGTTTAAGAACATATGCATATCATATTGTTATGCATATGTTATGCATGTTGTTATGCATATTGCTATGGGGCTAGTTCCCATGAAAATGGGTTGCCATAAGCAAGCCTGGCACTTCTTTTGTTCTTATTACATAGCCTGCCACTCATACATGCTCCTGCCATTGTGATTCTGTCCTTCATGAGGCCCTCTGCAGAGTCAAGCAGATGCTGGCCCATGCTTGGTGCAGGTGTTTTGTTATAGCAACAGAAAATGGACCAAAAGGGGCTGGAGAGGTGGCTCCGAGGTTATGGCGCTTGCCCGGCATGTGCAAGTACACGGGTTCAAATCCCAACACCCAGGTACACAGCTACGTGTCAGAGCAACGAAAGCCATGTGAAAAACTCAATAAAAATTGATTCTCTCTGTCTGTCCCTCTCTCTCACTCCCTATCCTACTCTCTTAAAAAAAAAGAAAAAGAAAATGGACCAATATAGGGAGCCCATAGATAACTTGAGAAGAGATGACTCGAGGGAATATGGGTGAAGGACTTTGTAAGTCTGCAAGAGAGACAAGGCAGAAGTGTTAGACAGTGTTATGGTTCAGAGGTGGAAAGTAAGTGATTTCTATGGTTAAAGCTGAGAGTCAATGGGGAGTAAAAGTTGAGGCTAGAAAGGCTGATTGGGCCAGATTTGAAGATCTGAGAACCCATCCACCACTTTAGGTACCCATTATGAAGATTATTGCCTGATACAAAATGCTAAAATTTATATATGAAAAGTTAGTTTTAAAAAATCAAGTCTGATGGGGCTGGAGCAGTGGCTCGGTGGTTACAGTGCTTGCCCGGCATGCACAAGTACATGAGTTCAAACCCCAGTACCCACATACACAACTAAGTGTCAGAGCAATGAAAGCCATGTGAAAAACTCAATTAAAAAAAATTGATTCTCTCAATCTCTCTCTCTCTCTCACTGTCCTTCTCTCTTTAAGAAAAAAAATCAGGTCTGAGGGGCTGGAGCAGTGGCTCGGTGGTTACAGTGCTTGCCTGGCGTGCACAAGTACGTGAGTTCAAACCCCAGCACCACGTACACAGTGAAGTGGAGGAAAAATAAAAACCAGGTGAAAAGAAATACATAAAATTGGCTCTCTTTCTCAATCTCTTTAAAAAAAAAAAGAATGAAGGTCTCATGAAAAACTAAATAAAAATTACTTCTCTCTTTCTCTCTCTCTCTCACGGTCTCCTCTTTCTAAAAAAAAAAAAAAATCAAGTCTGAGGGCTGGAGAGGTGGCTCAGTGGTAGAGTGCTTGTTTGCCTGGTGTGTGTGAAGACCCAAGTTGGAACCCCACCACCACAGGCACAACTAAGTGGAGGAAAATCAAAAACCAGGTGAAAAAAATAAATAAAATTGGCTCTCTTTCTCAATCTCTTTTTTTTTAAATCAAGTCTGAAAAAAATGTTATTCAAAATAAAATAATAGGGGTTGGGGATTTAGGTCAGTGGCAGAGCTCTTGCCTAGCAAGTGCAAGGCCCCGAGTTTGGTCCTCAGCCCTGAAAAAAAAATAATAAAAAATAAAATAAAATAATAAATAAATAAATCTTGCTGTCTGTCACTCATTAAGCACATAGAATTTACTACAGAGTGATTTGTGCATTATTTCATGTTTACCTACCTTATCCTTAACACTGCACTGTGATCATAAGGATTCTACTGTGGACTTATAGCTACACGCCACCTACTGTCTTTGTGTAGTAGGTGCTATTTGTGCACAGGGAAGAGCAGTAGAGACCTGGGTTTGATGTTTTTTGTTTTTGTTTTGGTACTTAGGATTGAACGCTGAGAGCTTAACCGCCAACCTGTTCCTTTTTATTTTTATTTTTTTTTTAAGGACAGAAGGATAGTGAGAGAGACAGAGAATCAATTTTTATTGAGTTTTTCACATGACTTAAGTTGCTTTGACACTTTGTTGCGTACGTGGATTGCTGAGGTTTGAACCTGTGTACTTGCACATGCTGGGCAAGCGCTGTAACCACCAAGCCACTGCTCCAGCCCCCTGTTCCTTTTTATTTTTTATTCTGAGACAGGGTTTCACTAAGTTGCTGAAGCTGGACTTTACTTGGGCTCCTTCTGCCTCAGCCTCCGCAGTGACTGGGATTATAGGTGTGCACCACCACTCACGGCAAAGACTTGGGTTTAAAAATCCTCAATCTGGGGTTGGGGATTTAGCTCAGTGGCAGAGCTCTTGCCTAGCATGCGCAAGGTCCAGAGTTTCGACCCCCAGCCCAGGAAAAAAAAAAAAAAACACCTAAAAGTCCTCAACCTGATTTGGAATATATAATCCCAATTTTGTCTGTTTACAAAAGATGATTCCTAAAGTACTTCCAAAATTTGACATTGTGATTCCAACACAACATATTAATATGGTCCAGGTTCCAGAGAATAAAGGACTGTTAACAAAAATACATGAGTTAATTTTAAATCTTTTTTTTTTTTGCCATGCAAAAATAGGCATAATGATTCATTTAGAAATTACCAAAAGATGAGGCTGGAGCGGTGACTCAGTGGTTACGGTGCTTGCCCTGCATGCACAAGTACACAGGTTCAAACCCCAGCAACCCACATACACAACTAAGTGTTGGAGTAACAAAAGACATGTGAAAAACTCGATTAAAAAAATAGAAATAAAAATCTAGTTAACCTTTTGGGGAGAAGTGTTTTTTTTTTTTTTTAAGAGAGAAAGACAGTGACAGAGAGAGAGAGAGAGAGAGAGAATCAATTTTATTTAGTTTTTCATGCAGCCTTCATTGCTCTGAGACTTCGTTGTGTATGTGGTGCTGGGGTTTGAACTCAAGTCCTCATGCATGCCAGGCAAGTGCCACATCTGCTAAGCCACCACTCCAGCCCTATAAACCACTTTTAAAAAGTAATTATATGTCTGTATGTTCATTGTGGCCTTATTCTATACTTTTGCAAAGTGTAATTATTGGGACAAGTAGGAAATATGCATTAGCAATCTTTTATTATTACTTTTATTAAAATAAAACCTATCATTTATACACAACAAATTCATCATTTCAGACATTTTGAAGTGTTTAGCTTATTGGCATTTAGGGGTTTTTTTGGTTGGTTGTTCACTTGTTTTGCAGAGTTTGTACAGTGCCCTTTTCCCCCAGGGCCTCATGCGTGCTAGGCAAATGCTCTACCACTGAACTACACCTGCAGCCCCGCTTTGTAGCACTTAATACTCGGACACTGTTGTGAGAGCACCACCTGGATCTAGTTTCAGGATAATTTCATCATTCCTAAAAGGAAACCTGTTAGCATTCACACCTGTTTCCCTTTCCCCTCAACCCTTGGGAACCACTAAATGTACTTTCTGCCCTACAAATTGCCCTATTCTGAACATTGCTATGAGTGGAATCTTATAAAAAGTGGTCTTTTGTAACTTCTTTTACTTAGCATAATGTTTTTTATTTTTTTTAAGAGAGAAGGACAGTGGGAGAGAGAGAGAGACAGAGAGAATCAATTTTATTGAGTTTTTCACATGGCTTTCATTGCTCTGACACTTAGTTGTGTTCGTGGGTGCTGGGGTTTGAACCCATGTACTTGTGCTTGCAGAGCAAGCACTGTAACCTCAGAGCCACTGCTCCAGCCCCAGCATAATGTTTTGAGGTTCACCTAAGTTGCAGCAAGTGTCACTAATTCATTTCTTTTTCACTGCATGAATATATCACATTTTGTGTATCCATTCATTAATGGAGAGTTGTTTCCATCTCTTAGTTGTGAGCAGTGCTACTTTGAAAATTCGTACCCATGGTAATTCAATGTTCACCTGCTTGAGGTGCACTGTTTTAGGAAGGTTTTTTCTATTTCTCAATTCAAGACCAGACATCTTTTTTTTTTTTATTTTTCAGGGCTGAGGATCGAACTCAGGACCTTGCGTGTGCTAGGCAAGCGCTCTGCCACTAAGCTAAATCCCCAACCCCTACCAGACATCTTTTTAAAAATTTTTTATTGAGGAGTTGAGTTAGTGTACAATCATAAATGCATATAAAGTAACAATACGATAGGCATTTGTTCCTAAACCAGAATTACCCCCACATCAACCGCACCCCAGTGTCTTGATTCTTCTTTCGCCCCTACAAGTGATATAAATGTTTCTGTTGTGAATTTTACTAAATCATTGCATAAGTATTATTTGGATTCTCAAGGGGGTAAAGAGTATGACACTTTATTGATTGTCTCCCTGGATTCCTCCCAATCCTCTGTCCCTCTCCCTGCCCTCTTGCCTCTACTCCCACCCACTTACCTATGGTTCCCCTAGATTATATGCTTTTGCTGGGTCTAATACATGAGTTTGCCAACTTTTCACCCGAGCCTGGGTTTGTTTTTTGTTTGTTTGTTTTTTAAAGAGAGAGGGACAGTGAGAGAGACAGAGAAAGAGAGAAACAACTTTATTTAGTTTTTCACATGGCCTCTGTTGCTCCAACACTCAGTTGTGTACATGGTGCTGGGGTTTGAACCCAGGTTCTTGTGCCTGCCAGGCAAGCGCCAAAACCGCTGAGCCACTGCTCCAGCCCCTGAGCCTGGGTTTTGAAGAACAGACATCTTTATATTCTTCCTGATTTTGTGGGGAAATCTTTCCATCTTTTCCACTGAGTATGATATCAACGGTAGATTTTTCTTTAATAACTTTTATAATATTGAGGAAATTTATTTTATTTTTAATTATTAAGCCTTTTTATTATGAAAAAAAAATTTTTTTGGTACCCAGGATTGAACCCAGGGGTGCTTAACCACTGAATCACATCCCCAGCCCATTTTATTTTTCATTTTGAGACAGAGTCTTCCCAAGTTGTTTAGGAACTCACTAAGTTGTTGAAGCTGGCTTTGATCTGGGATCATCCTGGGATCATCTTGGGATTATAGATGTGTGCCACTGCACCCAGTGGGTATTTGATTTTTGCTAAATGATTTTTGTGTATCATTTGTAATGATTGTGTGGCTTTTCTCTCTTCATTCTGTTATATGGGTATCACATTGGATGCTTTTTGGCCATTTTTCTCTTCCTGGAATAAATTCCATTTGGCCATGATGCATAATAATTTTTATATACTGCTAGATTCCATTTCTTCCTCTCTCTCTTTATGTATATACACACACATATATGTATACATACATATATACATACATATATATATGTTATTAGTGTGTGTATATATATGTATATATGTATATGTATATATTATTGGTACCAGAATATATTGGGTATTAAAGCTTAGGTCTTCAATATGCTAAGCAAATGCTCTATCACTGAGCTACTTCTCAGCACTCCTCCCATACCCAATTTTTTATTTTCTTTTAAATTTTATGGAAGGGTTTTGATAAATTGCCCAGGCTGGCCTTGAATTTATAACTCTCCTGTCTCAGCCTCCTAAGTAACTGGGATTACAAGTGTGTGTCACTATGCCTGGCATGTGTGCCAATGTATTTTGGAGTTATTTTCCCTATATGCATACAAGACTTTAGCCTGTGGTTTCTTTTCTTGTGATGTTCCTGACTGGTATTGGTACCAAGGTAATGCCGGCCTTACAGAATAAGGTAGGAAGAATTCCCTTTTCTTTAGTTGTTTAGGAAGAGTTTGAGAAGAATTGGTGCTAATTCTTTAAATATTTGGTGGAATCCATAGTGAAGCTATTGAGTTTGGTAGGGGTGTAATAACAATGAATCACATACCGGCGGCTTTCACAACAAAAATGTATATTCTCACAGTTCTGCAAGATGGAAGTATAAGGTCAAGCTGTGGCCAGGCTTGGTTCCTTCTGAGGCCTCTTTGACTTGTAGATGGTTGTTCTCTTCCCGTGTCTTCACATGTCTTCCCTCTCTATGTGCCTGTGTCCTAAACTCCCATTCTTATAAAGATGACAGTTATATGGATGAAGGGCCCACCCTACTGGCCTTATTTCAACTAAATAACCTCTTGAAAGACTCTAATTCCAAATCCAGTCACATTCTGAGGTGTTGGGAGTTGGGCCTACAACATATGATTTTTTTTTTTTTTTTTGTACTGGGAACTGAAGCCAGGGGCACTTAACCACTGAACCACATCCCCAGTCTATTGATTGAATGAGTGAGGGAGTGACAGGATATTTACTGCTAACTTACCTAGGGACTAGCTTTGAACTTGCACAATCCTGCCTCAGCCTTCCTGAGATGATGGGATCACAGGTGTGTGACCCTGTGCCTGGCTCAAGACTATGACATATGAATTTTGAGGGTACGCAACTTAATCCATAACAGAAGTCATTGGTATTGAGTTTTTCCATTTGAAAAGTTTTTTTTTAATTTTTTTTAAAAAGAGGGAGAGTGTGAGATAGAAAGAGAGAATCAATTTCATTTATTTTTGTCATCTGGCCTTTGTTTCTCTGACACTTAGTTGCATATGTGGTGCTGGGGTTCAACCCAGGTCCTCGTGCTTGCAAGGCAAGTGCTCTAACTGCTGAGCCACCACTCTAGCCCCTATTTTTAACTTTTTTATTCTGGTAAAATATATACATAACATAAAATCTATAATTCTACCCATTGTTAAGTTGACAGTTAAGCCATGTGAAATATATTTGCATTTATGTGCAGTCAATATCAGAACTCTTTTCATCTTGCAAAACTGAATTAACAACTTTTCATCTCTCTTCTCCCAGGCCCTGTTAACTGTCATTCTACTTGGTCTCTCTTTTTGACTGCTCTAGATACTTCACATAAGTGAAATCATAGCGTATTTGTGATATATATATACATATATCACATTTTGTTTATCCTTTCGTTTGTCAATGGGATTTGAGTTGCTTTTACCTTTTGACTATTATGAGGAAAGCTTCTATGTACATGGATGTGCAAATATCTCTTGAACACTATGCTTTCAATTTTTTAAAATTTATATATGCCCAGAAGTGGGATTATTGGACCCGTATTGTAATCCTATTTTAAGCTTTTTGATCTTGGATGTCTCCCAGTGGCCTATGTGTTAAAGGCTTGGTACTCAGGGTGGTGGCATTGGGAGGTGGAACCTTTCGAAGTAAGTCCTTGTGGGAGTTCCTTAAATCATTGGGAGCGTGGTGCTGAAGGGGATTGATGGACCCTGGCTACTGCTTCCTTTTTTTTTTTTTTTTAACTTCCTGGACATTCACAAGGTAGGCAATTTTGCCATGCTACACTTTTTAAAAAAGAAAGAAAGAAAGAAGGACAGTGAGAGAGTGAGAGGGACAGATCAATTTTTATTGAGTTTTTCACACGGCCTTTGTTGCTCCAACACTTAGCTGTGTACCTGGGTGCTGGGGTTCGAACCTGTGTACTCGCGCATGACAAGCGCTATAACCACTGAGCCATCCCCCTAGCCCCCATGCTACACTCTTACATCATGATGTGCTGCCTTGCCCCGGACAATGCCTCATGAACTACAACCCTGAACTATGAGCCAAAATAAAACTTTTCTCTTTCTAAGTGACTTACTGCAGGTATTTGTTATAGTAACAGAAATCTGATTAAAACACACCTGCATATTTTTTTTTGTTTGTTTGTTTTTGGAGACAGGGATTCACTCAGTTGCTTAGACTGATCTTGAGATTCTGGCCAAGTGATCCTTCTACCTCAGCATGGCATGTGCTGCCATGCCCAGCTTCCTATTTTTTGGCGGGGGGTTGTTTGATGTATAGAAGTATAATTTTTTTGTGTGTGGTCCAGTTTGTTTTCTTTTGCTGCCTGGGTTTTTGGATTCATATTTGAGAAATTATTACCAAATCCAACAGTGTGAAAATTACCCACCCCCACCACTGCCTGCCACATGCTTTCTCCTAAGCATTTTATAATTTTAGTTCCAAAGTTTAGGTTTTGGTTCATTTTGATTACATTTTTGTGTAAGATGTCAGGCAGTGTAAGAGTCTAACTTCATTCTTAACTGTGTGGATATCCCGTTTTCATTACATAGCTTCACTATTGAATGGTCTTGATACTTTTGTCAAAAATGAGCCCCTCTGGGCTGGAGCAGTGGCTCGGCTATTATGGGGCTTGTCTGGCATGCGCAAGTACATGAGTTCAAACCCCAGCACCCACGTACACAACTAAGTGTCAGAGCAATAAAAGCCATGTGAAAAACTCAATAAAAATTGATTCTCTCTCTCTCTCTCTCTCTCTCTCATTGTCCTTCTCTCTTAAAAACAAAACAAAACAGCCCTTCTCTCTCTTAAAAAAAATCAATCACAGCAAAATTGATGTTCATAGCAGCTCAATTTACAATAGCTGAATAATGGAAACAACCCAGATGCCCCTCACTGGCTGAATGGATACAAAAACTGTGGTACATATATACCATGGAGTTCTACTCAGCAATTAGAAACAATGGTATTGCAGCCTTTGAAGGTAAATGGATGGCTATGGAAGAAATTATGCTGAGTGAAGTCAGCATAACCCAGAGAACCAAGGGTCGAATGTCTTCACTCATCTGTAAGGCTGGAGCTAGACCCTGGCCAGTGTGAAAGGTGGTCAACCCTCATGTATTAAACCCAGAAAAGGTGTAGTGATGCACAATCTAAGGCATTCGTAGAGATATATTGGCAAGGAAGTGGGGAGAGGGGAGAGGGATAAGGGTAGGTAAATTAGGGGGGGCTCTCAGGGGTAAATCCAATTTTCAGAATATACATATTATATTGTTTCACT
>PVKS010048309.1:0-12459 GCA_004027875.1 Aplodontia rufa | reverse complement strand
AAAATCTTGTAAGGTTGTTCAAAAAAATAATAATAAATAAAAAATTTAAAAAAAAAAGTAGAAGTAGCAAATGTTGAACCAGCCCTGTTTTCCAGGAATGAAGCCCACTTGATCATGATGTGTTATCTTTTTAATGCACTTTTGGATCTGATTAGCTAGAATTTTATTAAGGATTTTTGCATGTATGTTCATCAGGGAAATTGGTCTATAGTTTTCTTTTCTTGATGAGTCTTACTATAGAGATACAGCTTCATCAATGTTTATAGCAGCCCAATTTACTATAGCTAAATTATGGAACCAACCCAGATGCCCCTCAATGAATGGATCCCAAAACTGTGGTACATATATACAATGGAATACTACTCAGCTATTAGAGAAAATGATATTATGGCATTTGCAGCCAAATGGATGGAGATGGGAAGAAATTTTGCTAAGTGAAGTGTCCCAAACTCAGAGACTCAAGGGATGAATGTTTTTTCTCATTTGTGGAAGCTAGAATATAAGCGGAAACAGTTTGTAAAATGGCTAACCTAACAATTACCTCAACATGTATGAATTCTTACATGAACATGGGGAACTGTGCTTAGATTCTTGGGGGATGTAGAGAGGGGGTAGGGAGGAGGGGAAGGGAATAGGAAGGACATCAAGGTGACCAGAGGGAGGTAGTATGGGGGAATCTAATCCAAGGGGAACCTCCAACTTCCACGAGAAATCCAATTATCTTGGGGCTTAAGTAAAGTGAAACATGGAACCATGGGGGACCCAAAGCGGGGAAACCATGGTCTGGCATCAGTATTGGCTTGTTCTGTCATTACACTGCTGTTCTTGATTGTTTCGTGATGAACCCCTCCAAATTGTAATGACCGATGTTTATCAAATAATAATTTTTAAAAAAAAGAAAAACAAAGTAGAAGTAGCAAAATACAACACATTTTGTAAATTTCTTTTTGTTAAAGTCCTTATGAAGTGTTTTGGCAGACAATAGCCAGTCCTGAACCCCTGCCCCATGGAGTAGTACACGTTGTGCACTAGTTCTCTGGAGTGTCATGCCAGTGTGCTTATGTGGAGGTAAGCAACTATTGTGCCTTAGTCTTTGTGGTTTGCTTTACTTTGCTGGGTACAAAAAAATCCTAATCTACATCTAGTCTTTCTAGATGTTAAAAAGATTGCCAGTGTATGACTAAAGTAAAATTAGCAAATAAATTCTGTATGTTTTGGGCTAAAATTCCTAGGAATTATCTTCTGAAATTTTGAGCATTGTAGAACAGTGGTCAGTGAAGATCCAGAATGCTCATATTTTGAAGTTATTTTCAAATTAGAACCATTGCTACATGCATGCAGTTTATTCAAGACTGCTGTGTACATTGTGGACAAATTGAGTCCATCCTTAAAACATCTAGTCCATCTAGGTGTTTAAAATGCTTGGTGTATATTAAATTTGGAGGTAAATTCACTTTGTAAATGCCTTTTTGATCAAATTCATGTGAAATATTGTGTTTTGGGAATGTACTGTTAAACCACCTCTGTGACAGTACTGTCTGTACTCCTTCAGTGATGTGGAGGTGGGGGGAGGGAAGCAATTGCAAATGTAATATGTTAGTGCATTCATACTTGTATATTTTCAGACATCATTTTTCTGTTTTGTGCATTTTGTTTTGCTGTGTTTATAGTGTATATAATGGACAAATGAGTCCCAATTTTGCAATATCTAGTCTCTAGACATTAAAGAAGTTGCTGGTATATGACCAATCAGTTAGTAAAATTAGCACATTTTGTACAATTTCTGTTAAAATTCATAGAAAAGTAGTCTTCTGGAAAGGACTTTTGGAAGTGAAATTGTAACATCACATCTGAATGACACATGTGCCTATATCACATGTGACATAGGAGAGAAAGAAATGGAAGAATTGAAGGAATATAGGTGAGAATGATCTTACTTAGAAGATGCTTTTCAGATATAACCATTATTACATGTGTGTGTCGTTTACACAACGTGATTACATACTTAAGTTGGTGGACAAACTTAAGTCCGTATTTGAAACATCAAGTCGTTCTAGGTGCTTAGCAGTGCAAAAAGTATGTTAAAAGTAGAGGGAGTAAATAAAACATTTTGTAGAAAAAATTTATCCTTAATAACAAATGTAAGAATGACATCATTTTAAAAAAAACATGTTCACTGTTTGATTGCTTTCATGGAAAACTAACTCAAAGAAATGCACCACTTAGATCCATAGAAAGAGAGGAAAAGACAGTTGGATTTATATGTGACATGTAAGTTCAGGTTCAGTATCCTTAATCTGAAAATCTGAAATCTGAGATGCTTCAAAATCCAAAATTCTTTGAGCACTAACATGATGCAACAAGTCCAAAATTCCATGCCTGACCTAATGTGACTGGCCTCAGTAAAAACTCAGGAAAATATTGTATAAAATTACCTTCAGGCTATGTGTTAGGTGTATATGAAAGATAAATGAATGTTATGATTAGAATTAGGTTTCATCCCCAAGATATGTCATTATGTATATGCAAATATTCCAAAATTTGAAAAAAAAAATTACAATCCAAAACATTTCTGGTTTCAATCATTTTGGATAAGGGATATTCAAACTATATAGGCAAATATCATGTTGGAATCCAGGTGGTGGAAACCTGATTGTTCTCTATGGAATTCTTTCAACTTTGCTTGAAATTTTTAATTCAAAAGTTTTAATAAAGGTGGTTTATTATCATGTGTTAAATCCAGGTAAGATGTAATGTTATACAGCCTAATACTTTTTTAGAGAGATTGTGGGTAAGGGAAGGGAGGGATACGGGTGGGAAATTGGGGGGGCACTCCAGGGGGTAAATCTAGTATCCAGAAACTATACACATTTTTATTACTTTGTTAAAAATTTGTATGGTTGTTAAAAATTAAAAATTTTTAAAAAAGTTTTAATAATAAAATGTTAGAAAAGAAATCTACCACCAATTTTGAAAACGTGAAATTTAAGATGTGACTATTGGACTAAAGATGGGGCATATCCATTGGCTATAGCCTGAATTAGTGATTTAAGCTCTAACAGTCAATCAAGCTGCTAATTTATCCAAAGGAGATGGTAGCACAGGCAATGGAAGTTTCTCTCTCTATAATCCTCTAGATGTTTGAGTGGTTCACATCCCTTTACATTTCAACATTTTCTCCAATTCTTAGGCTCTTCTTTAGAGAGAGAGAGAGAGAGAGAGAGAGAGAGAGAGAGAATCAATTTTATTTAGTTTTTCACACAGCTTTTATTGCTCCAACACTTTGTTATGTACATGGTACTGGGGTTTGAACCCACATACTTGCGCATGCCTGGCAAGTGCGGTGATTGATGAGCCACTGCTCTAGTCCCCAATTCTTAGACTATTAACAAAGATTTTCATTGAAATGTGGCAGCAAATTTTAGGCTCTGGTTGCCTACGAATAAAAAATAAATAAACTGGTCATCTCTTTTAGAAAGACTTTCCTGATTTCCTCCTTAATGCACTCCTCTATGCTCAATCTTCTCTGTGTGAATTCTAGCAAGAACCCTCTCAATGGGCTGGTTAGGAATTTCTCCAACTAGACTGTGGTTTCCTCAAGGGCAAGGACCCAGTGTTGGTGGATTTTGCATCTCCAGCATACAGTAACATGGTCAGCAAATTGTCTGTTCATGGGTTAACACCCTGTGTACCTGTAGGAACAGAAGCTCAGGTCCTCTCCTCAAATGGCAGTCAACCACCCAGTTGTAAGAATCACATGTTTGTTAGCTTAAAGAAGAGTCTCTACCTTGGCATACCCTGGAATCACTCAGGGGACTTTGAAGCACACTGATGTCTTCATCCCATGCACAAAGTTTCTGATTAACTGCTCTAGGGTGTGGTCTGAGCCTAAGGATGTTAAACTCTCCTAAGGTGTTAAAAATATGTCAGAAGCTCCCAGAACACCTGGGTTAGGGCTTTTCAAGTAATAAGACAGTTTCATTTTTTCTCACTGTCTTTCATTTGATTCTCAAGAATTATCTACCAGATCTTCAAGACAGAACGTTATCATTTAAGTGGGTGGCTCTCATCTGGGCGTAATTTTGCCTCCCAGAAAACAGTTGGCAATGTCTGGAGACATTTTTGGTTGTCACACCTGGGGGTGAGTGCTATTGGCATCTAGTGCTATAGTGCGTCTTTGCTGCCAAACATCCTACAGTGCACAGTACAGCTCCCCACAAAGAATTAGCTGGCTGCAAATGTCCATGTTGCCAAGACTGAGACACCCTGGTCTATGGTGACTTTGATGAGCTAGGGCTTCTTAGTCAAGCAAATTTTTGCTGCCACTCCTTCATACACATTGTGCCTATGCCCTAGTTATGACAGACAACTGCACAACAGTGTATTCCAAGTACGTCTGAGTCAACTGTTGATGTTACAGGTTGGAGTGGCTCCAGCAAAGGAGACGCTGACATTCAACGAGTGTTCTCTTTGTGCCAGGCACTTTATATACAGAACCATATGTTCCTCCCAACAATCTTGAGACAGGAATTCAAAATTTGAAAACTATACTCACTATACAGGTCACACATTTAATTAAGGGTTTGTGTTCCAAATTACTCTAATGACAACAAGTTGTCCTATATCCCTACTAAGTTTGTGTTCTTTTAATATGCAATTTATAATCTCCTATGTTTCTTTTTTTTCTTTTTTTTTAAAGAGAGAGGGACAGTGAGAGAGACAGAGAAAGACAGAAACAACTTTATTTCGTTTTCACATGGCCTTAGTTGCTCCAACACTTAGTTGTGTACGTGGTGCTGGGGTTTGAACCCGGGTCCTCGTGCTTGCCAGGCAAGCACCGAAACCACTGAGCCACCGCTCCCGCCCCCCCCTATGTTTCTTAAGCCGCCTAATTTAAGAAACTCAAATCTAATAGTCTTCACCATCCTTCCTCTCTTGGAGTGGCACTAATGTGCCATACAAGTGAAATCACTGGCACCCTTGTAATTCTAGCTCACCAAGAGTCCTTCTTCCCAAACTCAGAGACTCAAGGATGGAATGTTTTCTCTCATTTGTGGATGCTAGAACATAAGCAGAATCAGTACATTAGATGGCTAACCTAACAATTATCTCATCATGTATGATTTCTTACATGATCATGGGGAACTGTCCTAAGATTCCTGGGGGACGTAGGGAGGGGGGAAGGGAATAGGAAGGACATCAGGGTGACCAGAAGGAGGTAGTATGGGTGAATCTAATCCGAGGGGAACCTCCGACTTCCAGGAGAAGTCCAAATAACTTGGGTCTTAAGTAAAGTGAAACATGGAACCATGGGGAACCCAAAGGGGGAAAACCATGGTCTGGCTCCAATATTGGCTTCAAATACCTTTTAATGAAAAACACCCTTCACTTTGGTATAGTCAAAGTCATGGCTTATCTTTGTTGTCATGGATAATTGAGGCAATTCTGTGGGAATGGCAACTTCTGAATGCTCTCATGATAGGTCAACTACTACTGGATTAAATATCACAGTTAAAATGGAAGGTACCATACTAATACAGAGTATTCCTGGACCCAGCACAATTCCTGGAATAAGATTTGCACTTAATAAATGTTTCTTGGATGAACCACTGGAATAATCAAATGAACTGAAATAATAAGCAGCAAATTCAAGCAATTTATAGAATTAAAATTCTGGGGAATTTTTATTTCAGATTGATGTGTTCTCTAGTGGTAACTGAAAGAAATAATGATTTTATTATTAAAACAGATAGACATATCAATATTTTCTTATCCTTATATTGGTATCTAAGAGTGCCACTAAATATGTTATATGGCTGAAGATATTTCTGATATTAATATCACTATTCTTGGAGGGTACTAAGGATTGAATCGAGGGGCACTCTACCACTGAGCTACACCCCTAGCCTTTTTTATTTTTTTTCTTTTGAAACAACATATTTTTTAAGTCACCATGGCTGGCTTCAAAATTGCCTTCCTCCTTTCTCAGCCTCCAGAGTCACTGGGATTATAAGTGTGTGCCACTGCAACCAGCTCACATCAACATTTCTTATAAATCTACATTTTTCTTCTAAAGAAAGATAAGCAGTCTAAAATAGAAAATATTTTATAGGATTAGATTTTCAAAAATAATTTCTGTGCTTTTATTATCCATTTATCCATGAATTATTTCAATTTCTCTTAAAAATCAGAAGGAAAAAAGTTAATGTTATCTGGCATCAATTATACTTATATTTGCAGAGAAACAAAATATAATACACACACACACACACACACACACACACACACACACACACACTGTACTACAGTACAGAAGCACAACTTTGGCTCCAAGAGTTATTTTTAAAATTAGCTTCTGATTTTCCTTTTTAAGGGAACTTTGCTTGATCACCTAAGTGATTCTCTGGATCCTTTGTTGGAGGGATAATGGCAGCTGAGGACATTCTACATCTAATTGATGACAAGGGTCTGATTTGGGGAGCAAAAGCAGGAGACTCAATTGGTGAAGAGGGGATATACTGGTCTGAAGATCAAAGGTGACAAAGATGATTCTAACAGTCTCAGCTCAGGAACCTGATGGCCCAAGGTGAAGTTATCCTAGTGATTTTCTGGAAATCCCATGAGAGATGGAGTGGTTGGTAGGTCTCATGGGAAATGGGACTGGGAAGGGATAAAGCCCCCTTGCAGAGACAAAGGAGAAGCCACCATAGCAGACTGCCACATGTCTGACAGAGATAGGAGGACAGGCTGAAGAGCTGGACAGACAGGCCAGAAGATGACAGTTTTTTATTACTTGAGGTCAGTAAATTTAAAGGTCTCAGAGAATCAAGGAAGTTAAGGCTTGGATTTCTACCCCCAGCTTTGACCATCTGAAGAGGACCAGAGGTTTTTTCCTAACTGCTTCTCAAGAGCAATGTCTGGAGAAGCCTGATTGCAATAGAAAGAAAATACAGAGCCAGAGCGGGAAAGAGATAAGCTGAAGAAAAGGAATCAGTGGGCAGGGAGAGAGAGAGAGAGAGAACGTGTTGGTGCTTTCTCTTCTACTTGCCAGAATCAAACTTCCACGGTCAGAGAGAATGACAAGGGGTGTGCAAACTCTAGCCTGGGGGGCCAAACCTGGATCGTTAACCACGTTTGTGAATAACAATCACAACTGTTTGTTTATGTCTTATCTATGGCCACTTTACACTACAGTGGCAGAGATGAGTAAGTGTAACAGACTATCTGACCAGCAAGGTTGAAAATATTTGCGATCAGGCCCTTTACAGAAAGTTTGTCAACCCCTGGTCTAAGTCAACTCCCTCAGTGCAAAGATGAAAAAAACAGATGTTCCATTACATTTCTGTATCCATTTGCTTTTTTTTTTTTTTCTGATGAAGCAGAAGTGCTTGCTGGAGCTACCAACCTATCCATCATTACCCATAGAATTTCAAGGGCTATTTGTACTAGTTTAGTACAAAGCAAGTCACCACTTTTTGCTCTCATCAGGATGAATTTTCCTCCCCTTTCTAGCTGCAAGCCAAACTAAAGCTAAAGTCGCTTCCGTTCTTTGTATGGGCCCTCAGAGCAGGAATGTTTATGGGGCACATTAATGAGCAGAAGTGACTGAGCTGTTTCAGAAAACTTAGAGATTTAAGTGAAAAGGAAATACTTTTGTTTCTGCCTTCATCCTATTTTAGTGTGAATCAAAGTTAATAGCTCTTGGTCAGGTTGGTGGTTCACAAGAAAGGGCGAGGTTGTCAGAAAATCAAAATCACACAGTTTCCTGTTTTTGAAGATGTATTTCAACAATATCTCTGAGGGTTTCAAAGACAAAAATGGCTGTTTGCCAGGGCTAGACCAGCTCCAAGTGCCTTTGTTTGTTTTATTGTTTGATGCCCAGGGGTCAAAGCACCCTCTCTATTGTGTTCTTCTCTCTGCTCCCCACCCACGTTATTTTTTTGTTATGTTATTAAGATTCCTACTGAAAAATTGTTTTCCTAATTTCATCTTTGTTGATCCTTGCAACTAATTGTAGAGAAATTAGAAAAGATTTACCACACCAGGATATCTTTTAAGGTTATAATTAACTATACACAAAAATGGCAGAATAATAGTTTGGGAAAGGAAAGATATTTTTACTGATTTTTCAACCAATCCTTTTATATTTTTTAAAGAGAGAAAGACAGAGAGAGAGAGAGAGAGAATCAATTTTTTATTGAGTTTTTCACATGGCTCTCGTTGCTCCAACACTTAGTTGTGTACGTGGGTGTTGGGGTTGAACCCATGTACTCGCACATGCCAGGCAAGCGCTGTAACCGCGGAGCCACTGCTCCAGCCCCAATCCTTTTATATTTTGACACCAAAATTCCTCTCCTTCCCCCAATTTGAACTTGAAAAAGTGCCTCCTACTGATGCCTTAATCTATTTTTCCTAACTTATTCTTCTGTGTTCATCCCTATACGTGCCCCAGACTATTTTTAAGTTACAGCCCATGGCGCACATGGCCCATTGCCAAAGCTGCACACCTGGACTACTCTGTAAGGCATTGTCACTTGCATTTACAAGTACAGGTTTGCTGTGATTGAAAATTCTTCCAAGTAATGTCTAAGAGGGAGAGTTTTTTAGGAGGTGGACCTGCTGGGCCAACTCCTAGGTTCACAGTAGATATGAATTACATCTTTCAGTACAGTGTGTGTGGGGGGCATCCATGGAAAGATTGGAAAATTCACAGACTAGCAGGGCACCCAAGGTTACTTTGTGTGAATTCAAACTGCTAAGGAAACTATAAAATCGACCCACGGATCTTAGCTTTGGGTCAGGACCCTTGTGTCCATTATGGACATGAATGGTTTGGCCTCTGGCAAAGTCTCTGAAGTGTCCTTCAGACGTGTGGGCGTTAGGCCCAGAGTGCCTTGTTTCCTTCCATAACCATTTTGGATATGGTGACTACATTGTCAGATTTTAAAATCAGGAGGCAAGAACAAGAACAAGTATCCACAGATTGTTTGAAGTGCTACTGCCTCTGCATCAAGCTGAGTTTTCCAGACGAATGGCATGTCTATAATTTGTCACTCCTGAGTCTCCCTGAGAGAAATGTTTTCTTTGGCTTGGTCATTCCAGTCTAGGTTGACAATCTATAAATCTCAGAGACCAGATACGATGCCTATGATGTCATACAGGTGGCTTCATGGAAAAGACAGTGCGCTACTAATCTGAATTTAGGGTAAAGGTATGCAACCCCAGTACTGCAATGAGATGGCCAGCTCACTCTGAAACCCAGTGACATAATGTGAAAGTCCTTGAACTAAAATGAAGTACCTTTCACCATTATGGTTCTCATATCTTGCTAAA
Organism: Aplodontia rufa; assembly: GCA_004027875.1. Lineage (NCBI taxonomy): Eukaryota > Metazoa > Chordata > Mammalia > Rodentia > Aplodontiidae > Aplodontia > Aplodontia rufa. The sequence goes on along the minus strand of PVKS010048309.1, from coordinate 3,126 downwards.
TACCCATCTACTAGTTAGTAATATGGGAAATAGCTAACAGGCTCCCACTGATATTTCAGTAACAAAGATTTTCTGTATTTACCTAAGTCTAATCCAGAAAAAAAGAGTAAAGGTGCAAAGAAGTTTTCCATCCTGTTTGTGATTTAAAATAATTGGTTACTAGTGGATTACTCTCTCAATGTTTAGTATTCAACCATCTCTGAGTCACCAGTTTATTCTTTTCAGATTTCAAGTGGGCAGGGATTCATGCAGACACTTGAACTTTGGTTCTGTATTGTTTCAGCTACAAAAGGAATTGCGATACAAACTTTGGCCATTAGTATTCACTATGGCAATTACCAAGACAATCTTAAAAAGTCATAAAAATCAAGAGTTTATAGCTAAGTCTCATAAAGTCAGAATTATAATGCATTGCAAATTAATATTGTTCTAAATCAGCATAATCCATTCATCACACTAATTAAGAGTAATAATTACTCACTTGGAAGATTTTCCTAAGTAGTTCACAGATTTAAATCAATATTTTCTACTTGGTACAATTACAGTGCTTTTGAGATTATATATATATATATATTATATATTATATATAATATATATAATATATAATATATATATATTATAAATTATATATTTATATTTATAATTCTAGAACTAATATGTAGTCAGGATAAAGAAATGACTGTTCATTCCTTCTCAGTATCATTTCTGAGAGTGATGTTAACACTATCTTACATAAGCTTTCAGAATATTTTTTTACTATACTTATAAAAATGTAGTTAATATCAGCTGATTTCTTCCTCAGTAACCATGTGAGTAGAAGCATATCAAATGGCTCTTTAAAAAATAGGATCATACTAGACATTTTCACCTACTTTTTAAGAAAATTAATGACATACTACGAGCACACTTATTTAATATTACAAGTATATCTGCCTCATTTCGTGACTGTACCTTATTCCATTGTATGGAGATAGGATATTTTACCAGTTATTGCTTGATAGTTTTTAAGAGTTTTTCTTTTATTATTTCTCCCCTGCCCCTCTCTCTCTTTTGACTGGTATAATTATTGTCTTTTTTTTTGGTGCTGAGTATTGAACCTAGGATCTCATGCGTGCTAAGCACGTGCTGTACCACTGAGCTACACCTTCATTTTTGTGTCTTTTTGCAAATTACTCTAAATAAAATAACCAGATCCACTGGAGTCTATATAAAATCTTGTGACCTGTTGCTAAGGGGCCCTCTCCCAGATTATTCTAGTACGTATTTTTTCCTTTAAAATTTAAATACTGATCTTTAAAACTTATTATCATAATTCAATCATAAGCCATTAATCTTTAGAAAAATTATCATTTTCATGAGGAACTTGATAAACTATCACTATTTTACCAGTAAAGACATGATTCAAAGGCACAAGGAAGAGTTGTCAATTTTGAAAGCTGAAGGTCAGGCAGCATGTTCCCTGTAATGAAGCTATGAATGAGTGGGCAAATAAAAAAGAAATGTCTCTATCAAGAACTCACACACTAAAATACAGCTAATTTTCAGTGTTCTCTTGTAAACAAAAGTATCGTGGTAGCCACCCTGATGGTGGTACAGTCTCTTGCCTAAATGCCCTACCACAAATACACAGTCATATCTGTGAAAATTTTATTCTTTTTCAAATTCACAATTGTTCACTGCTGGGAGATTTACTGTGATATCAGGTCCAAGAAAGACATTCGGAAATTGAAATTTTGCCTGCGAATCATATTCATAGAGTATTATGCATCTTCCATTTTATTTTGTTAGGAGGTATATGATGATCTTGAACTTAGCATGAGGTATTCTTAGCAAGTGGAAGGCCCAATCTGATCAGAAGTTCCAACTTTGAAACAAAAATGACTCTAAGGACAATGCATCTCCACAAACATATGCTTGTTGATTCTTTCAATTTTTAAGCACATAGCGTTAGAAAGCAAAATAGCATGCTACAAATTAAGATTCAGCTAAGTATTATTTATGTATTTACTTTTGCCCTTTTGATCCTAATATTTATTTTCAATTTTCTTTTTCTTTTTCAATTAACATGCAAGAAAGTATATATAACTGTAGAGTGTGATATTTTAATACACGTATACCATGTGTACTCATCAGATCAGGGTAATTCCTATTTCCTTCTCTTTATCATTTCTGGATATTTAGAAACTTTGAGCACCTCTCTCAGTTCTTCATAAAATATATAATAGGTTACCGGGAACTATAGTCACCCTCTTATACATATGTTCACCTATACAGCATGAAAACAAATGCTAATGTTCAGGAAGGAAGGCATCTGTGTTAGCAGAGGTGTCATCAGAATAGTTTCAAATGCAGCCTCTGCACATTCTCTCTGTCTTTTATGCTCTCTGCCAGAAAATTAGCAGATCTTTTGTATTTATAACACTCCATGGTAACCTGCATGCTATGATTACCCTGCATTTTATCTCCATTCTTGATTGAATGAAGCTCTTCACATACACACTGACCTTTGATTTGTTAAGAAGGGTCTTGATGATTTCAGGAGAATAGAAAGACAGGATAAATTCTTAAGATTGCTCCTTAAAAAACTATTGTGAATTTGCTTATTTGACATGTGGGCATAGAATAATAAACCTTGCTACTGCTATTACAGATACTCGTGCAAGCTTCTGCCCTAAATTATTTGCTATTTTTTAGAACTCAGAACATTCTGTGTCCATTGGATGATGTTTCTGCAATGACACAGTCCATCACACTTATTTATTGAATGGAAAATCCAATGCTGGAATTCATTAGAAGGGCTTAGATAGTTCATACAACCATCAGAAGAGTGAAAGATCAGACTCAGAAAATAAGGAAAATAAGCACAAACCAAGGGTGGACCTGATGACCAAGGTCAAGGCAAAGATTATGCTGTGTTCTGGTTCAGGTCTCACTGCTGGCACCACTACTTCTGGGCCTCCTCATAACCCCAAGCTCTTGAATCCACCCCTGTTGGCAAGAGGGAATCTTATACCCGTGTCCCTCAAAAAGCTCAAAATTCTAGGGAAGACTTTCTGATTGGCTGAGCTTAGATAAGGTCCCCAGTGACAGGGAAGTCTAGGAGAAGAAAAACTATTTGCCTTCCTT